>SNQJ01S0094708.1:0-12556 GCA_010110895.2 Picea sitchensis | reverse complement strand
GGATTCCCTGATATTGTGGGATCATTCTTATCCAAGTAACTATCTCATTCTCTCCTATATATTGAGGGAATTCTCATGGAAAAGGTTAAGAAGGATTCATTGGAGAATTGGTGAAAGATTGTGTGAAGGACTTAGCTTGAACAGGAGCTTGGAGACTCTAGCAAGTCTATCAAGAGGATTTAAGCTTCTTCATACAAGGATTGAGCAAGTGTGTGTGTTGGATCCAAGAGCCACTGAAAGGGAGCTTGCGACATCAAGGCGATCAGGTTGTATTGTTCTACTTTCAATTAATATGATACAATGGCATGTCCCTTTCCCATAAAGCTATTCTCACTTTAGTGTGTAATTCCTTGATCATACACATAAGTTGACAGTTGAATGTATTGTGCTATCTTCACTTTGGTTGGTTTGTGTTGTCTTGGTCTTGACTTCATGAGAAAGCCAGAGCAAAATAGGAGCAACAGAGACCCTAGGAAGCAATACAAAGGTATGTTACTTGTTCCTCCCTACTAGCTAATTCAATGGTCAAAACTTAGGGAATGAGTCATGTCCTGTCCTGTTTTGTTCTAGATCCAGGTGGATCTAGGGAGATATGTTAGTGTCTGCACCTACCGATTAGTCCGATAACAACATTGGCGACTCCACTGGGGAACAACCCATTTTCTTTGTGGTTTTTGGTATTTTTCCTTGGCCATTTGTTCTTGCCTTACCCGTCTCCATTCATATCAATCTCTGAGTCTTCAGGATACCCTGATAGACCCTCTGGGTCCAGAGGCCTCTTCAATTTTTGTGTCTTTTTCCAAAAATTTGACTAGTTTCAGACATTCTCGCACTGCACTCCACACCAGCTTACGAGAATATATAGAGTTCACACCCTGCCTTTAGGTTCAGTGCAAGGTTCTAGCACTCTGCTTAAAGCTCACTTGTGAGAATCACCCATTCTCACACTGTGTAATACCACTGGCCTGCGAACCCTGTTTTTCTAAATTTTGGATTTGAGTTTTTGCATCTTCAACTGCCCAGATCAGTTTAGGTGCCTAAAAAGAGTTTCTTGGACCATTGGTTGATGTTTTTCTTGTCTTCTTTTTTGTGCACGAACAGTCTTAGGATTTCAAAGGCTCTTCCTGTCACTTTTGTCTTGACTTTCGTTTCTTGACTTTTCTTGGCAAAGCTATACTCTCTGATTTTGGAATCTGAGTGTGCTTGATTGGTTAAGGACCGGTGATCGGTTGAAAGTTAAGTTTCTTTGTCTTTATCATTTTCTCATTGTTTGAAAACTCATTTTTCTCATGTAATTGAAAAGACAAGTTCAGTTTGCTTGTTATTTTTGTTTCCATTGAAAGAGTGGTTTGGGTTTTTTATCTATTGCTTGTTCATTGGTTTTTTTATTTTCTCCACTCTCACCATCAGGGTGTAGGTCCTTTTTGAAAAGTGAACAAAAATTTTTCTTTCAAAAGAATTTTTCGTCTTCGAAAGCATTGGAAATCAATTGTTGTAATTATTGAAAAAGAAATGATAGAGAATTGTTATTGATGCGTGATTTGTTGCAATTGCATTTTAAAGGAAATTGTGTATTAGTTCAAGGTTGATATGGAAAATTTCTCTCTCCCTCCCGTACATAGGATTCATTGAACGAAATGTGATATATTTCATTCTCATCCATGCATCGTTGGGTCAGAGTCTCATACAACATCAGTTTCATCTTCGTTTCCTTTGAGTAACAACAGCTCTTAATAACACTGTGCAATCTTAAAATTTAACTAGTAACTCTTTTCTAGGGCTCTCTTACACCAACATTTATCTAGGCTAGCGCTTTGGAGTAGGAAGAGAGATACACTCTCCAAAGCACAAAACAAACAATAGCATCTTGTGTTAAGGAGTGTTAAATTCCATTTACAACGTCTTTTCTTGGGAAGCCCTTCTCACACAAGGGTCAAGCACAAGGTCGCATTGATATTGACAGAGTTACTCACCCTTCTTTGTTGATATCAGTGTAGATATTGCACGTATTATGGGGATCACTCGGAGGTATACCCACAATGATGAGTGGAAGCCTTTTGAGTTGATTTCGGGCTAGATACCCTGCCCTTGCGTGTGGATCGGACTGTCGACTGTCCCCCCAGGCTTTATTATTATCGGTGGTAACCTTAGTAGCCTATCTTTCTAGGGTCTTACACAAGGTGACTGTGAAGGGGAAATTCTTCACGGTACCTGGAATCGACGTTGGCCAAACTCACTCGGGCTCCTTAGAGAGTATACCCACGATTATGTGTGGGAGCTTGCACCAAGGTGTAAGTTCATTAAGCAGGTCGTCAGCGTAACTTTTCCACCCTAGCCCAGCCCCTTCTTGTCTCGTTGTTGTGACGTTGGATTTCATCACCAACTAGTGGCTTCAGAATTAGAAGGTCTTGTTTTCTTGGTGTTGCTTCCTAGATTTTGTTTACTAGTGCGTGCTGTTTGTTTATCAAAGTTGACCATAGGATTTTCTTCATGAAGTTTGTCACTCGGTTACAATAGCTCCTCCATGTCGTTCATGTAGAATGCAGGGTTTATCTCTAGAGCATATAGAAGGTTCTCAACCCTTGCCTACAAGTACACCAGAGGACTCTCCTCGACAAGGTGAAGTCTCGATCGTCACCACACCACAAGTGGAATGAACTAACTCTCTATAGCATTTTTGAATCACCAATACTCGAGAGGACTTTCGACTTCACCCTGATTCTAAGCGACCATTTATGCGACTAAATTCTTTTGGAGACTTAGTTGTTACATCTTCTGGATCACCAGTTGGACCCTTTCCTAGTATAGAAGGCCCAGATCTTTTTTGGTCTACAGGTGTTTTTCACCAGGACCTTTTTGGTCCAGGTTCACCTGTGATTTCCAAAATCACCCCACTTGTGATTTCCGCAATCTCTAGTCCAGAGACAGTACCGTTTACTACCGCTTATTACTTTACTGTCCCTAATGAAATGGCCCATCACACAGATACTATGGGTGGTCCAACCAGGTTTACTGTGGTCAGTCTTGCTCCCATCAGCACATTGCAAACACCCAACGTCACTGCGACACTACCACCTAGATACCGTGCATTGAATGCTTCCATTCCTACTCCTGCGCAAACCCCATCTGGCTCTCCTAGTGATCCTTCTTCTTTTGGGCACTCTCTTCCCGGTTTTATTCCAACACTCCCTCAATTTCCTTTTGGAGGACCTTCCTCATCTTCTACTGGTAGTCTTAATCCTAGTGGCACTATTCCGTCATTCACACCAAATTATCAGATTCTCGTCGATGGACAATTTCACCAAGGTGGCATGATTCAACCCCCTCTCAGCAGGCAAATTCCTGTTGGCACATAAGTCCCAATTGGAACACAACCCCCAATGGGAACATTGCCCCCAATTGGAACACCACCTTCGATGGGAGGATCGACCCCACCTTTTGGAAAAAACATACCTTCGTCCTTGGCCCAGTATTGGAATCAGTTGATACAACATCCTCCTCAATCGACTGGGGGGGCAACAGTTTCCAGCTGTGTCTATAATACCCCCTAGTATGGGCCAACCCTATCCAGGTTCGTTCAATCCTATTTGGGGCTCGACTGCTCAAACTCATGTTCATGTTCCAGGATACAATCCCATGAGCTACTATCCTCTCCAACCACCCTCAAATCTTCCTGGGTCTTCACATTATATGAAAACTACTTATGGTCCTACTGGTTTGCCGACGGGGCTCTCCCCCAAAGCCACTAGTACCCGTAGGTGAATCGACAATTACCCTTTATCGCCACTTTGGATCTTCCAGATTTGTCACGGATTTTAAATGATCCAATTCATCACTCTCCCCAATGGCCTGCTATACTAGCCAAGCTACCATCGAACATTCCTAAATTCGACGGCAAAGCGGGAGAGGACCTGAACAATCACAATATGACTTTTCACCTCTAGTGCTCATCCAACTCATTGATGGATGACTCTATTCGTTTACATCTTTTTCAACGAACCCTCACAGGTTCTGCTATGAAGTGGTATATCGAATTTCCATGAGGTTTCTTCTTTGACTTCAACACCCTAGCTATGGCTTTCCTCACACACTACCAGTTACTGATCCGTTATGAAACGGGGACTGAGATTTTGACTTCCTTCAAACAGAACAAATCCACTCATATATCCGATCACATTCATGAGTGGCAATGGAGACGACGTCTCATTAAACTCGAAATCCCCGATCAGTTACTGGCAGAATGGTTCACAAAATCATTTGTGAACAACATCGGTCGTGACATTGCCATGGGTGGAGTAGTCACGAAAGAGAAGGCTATAAGTCATGCTCAATATCTTGACCTCATTTACTCGCAAACAGGTACCCTTTACAAATTACTACCTGACTTACCTCGTCCTTCTACTTCTAGCACTTCAACTACTCCAGCTGCTTCACATGCAGTTGGCGGTGTGATTGGCACTTTCCAGGCCCAACCACATTCTGCCTCAAGCACAAACCCCAAACCTGCTTCTTCTAATGTTCAAAATGCTCTGTCTCCTGCCCCTCCCACCGACAAAACTTCTGAGGTAAATGCAGTTCAATCTACCCCAGCCAGTAAAAACAAATCTAAAAAGGGAAGGGGTAAGAATAAGGAGGGAAAAAATACTTCTCAAGCAGAGCAACCCAAAACTGCCCTTGTTGACGATCGGGATAATTACAAACCTCGATACCCTTGTCTTATCTGTGGTGATGATCACTACACGAAGGATTGTCCACGACGCACAGAGGTCACTAAGTTCTTTCAAGGAGCTCCAAAACCACTTGCTCTGGCCGTTTTGTCCCAACCCTTCCCGTCTCAACAACAGGCTCAGTTGGTCATTCATGACCAACCCTCATCTTCTACTACATCTTATGTATTGATGTGTACTGGAGATTCAAAACAGAGCAACGTTGCACTCACTACTCAATCCAAATATTATTCTCCCTCTAAAGAGAAGGTTGATGATATACCTCCTTCCTTGGTACAACCCTCTCCCGCGACTCCACCTACCAACGGTCCTCTTCATCTCGAACGACCGAGCCTCGACATAGTTCTTCGACCCCCCCCCCAAAAGGCGTCGTTCAGAAATCGAATTTCAATCCTCATGCTCGTGCTGCCTAGAACTACATCATTATTGAATATCTGGCCCAAGCACCCTCTGTGATGTCAGCCCTCGAAGTCCTTCAAAGTTGTCCCACACAACGGAAGGCACTGTTGAAAGCTATTGGTGGAATTGAATCGACAGATACGAATTTAATAATCTTTGACTTGGACTATCACATTCCAAGGTTACCCCCTCAACTTGCATTCCAGATCCAAGTGATTGTCTCTAACAAAAACATTTGTCAAACTGTTATTGACGAGGGCACCTTGATGTGTGTCATGTCTCTTACTTGCTGGAAAGCCATTGGCTGTCCCCCATTAAACGAATCCAAGAACACTCTCAAAGCCTTCAATGGCTCTGGTTTTAAGCCCTACAGTGTCCTTCCTTCGTTGCCCATCACGCTAGAAGGCAAAACGGTCCAAATTGAAGTGGAAGTCTTTAACGCTCCCCTTGATTATAATCTTCTACTTGGCCACAGCTGGATCGATTCCATGTGGGTAGCTGTGTCGAACCTTTTCCATGTGGTACGTTTCCCACATCAAGGAAAGGTCATTACCGTTGACCAACTAGCCTTCTTTAATTATGATACACGTAATGGCAATGTACCGTTCATCGCTAAAAACCCACCGGGCTATGAGAACATCGGTGTAGGCCTTATTAAAGACTCTTCGTTAATGGGTAATTTCCCCATTCCACCACCCGATGTTCCATGCTCGTCCGTTGCTTCCATCAACATGATCTCCACATCGATTCATGAAATTCTTGCATCTCATGACCCCTAGATAGTACCTGACCCTGGAGATTATCTTCGTTATGGTGATAAAATGTCGTTAAGTCCAATTGAATCTGCATATCAGGCCATTGAATTGTCAATGCCTTCTACCCCCTCTCTTGATGAGTTGTCTCCTGATCCTTTTCGTGTCATTTTTCCCACTGAGGAGATGATCATGTCTGTCATGGAGGACACCCCTTGGGATGATGGACATCATTGTTCCATTCTCTTTCTGAAGCAACATACCATTACGAACTACCAACTGATATTGACCCCGTCGACCATTGTCGTCATCTCAACCGTTCCCGAGTCCGCACATGATGTGTTTTCTGAAGGGAACTTAAGCAATATTTCACCCACTATTCCCCTCGACAAATCCGTCAAACCTGGGATTGTCGAAAATGTCCATATCAGACCTTCATGTTCTTCTGACGAAATTGTCACCTACACATCCCTTTTCAAAGAGTTTTGTGACATCTTCGCCTGGAGCTACGAAGAATGTCGGGTATCGACCCTGAAATTGTGATACATGAGATCAAGACATATCCTGATGCTAAACCCGTCCAGCAACGCCTTCATCCAGTTCACCCACGTAAAGCGGCTGCTATCAAGCTCGAAGTCGAGAAACTTCTTAAAGCCGCCTTTATTGATCCGGTGGCTCTCACAGACTGGGTTTCTAATCTTGTCCCGATCGACAAGAAACAAGGCACTATTCGTGTATGCATTGATTATAGGGATATCAACAAAGCTTGTCCCAAAGACAACTTTCCTACCCCTTTCGTCGATCAGATCGTCGACGATTGCACTGGAAGTGAAATCGTCTCTCTCATGGATGGTTTCTCTAGGTATAATCAAATCAACATTGTTCCCGAGGATCAACATAAGACTGCTTTTATTTGTCCTTGGGGTACTTTTGCCTATCGAAAACTCCCTTTTTGTCTCAAGAACGCTGGTGCAACTTTTCAACGTGCTATGTCTTATGCTTTCCATGATATCAAGCATATCGTTCAACCCTATCTGGACGATTTGCCTACTCATTCAATGCGTTGCGTCGATCACCCAACCCACCTCTAAGCCAGTTTCATTCACTGTCGGTTCTACCGTATACGTTTGAATCCTCATAAGTGTGTTTTCTGTGTGGAATCCGACCGCCTTCTAGGTTTTATTGTTTCACGTCAAGGGATCTAGGTTGATCCTTTAAAGGTTGAGGTGATTCTTAATCTCCCTCCTCCTTCTACACTCCGCCAGTTACAAAGTTTGCAGGGGAAAGAAAAATTTCTTCGTTGTTTTATCCCAAATTATGCCGAGATCACTCGTGGATTTACGCGGCTCTTAAAAAAGGGTTCAGAGTTCATCTAGGATACCATCACCAACAATTCTTTTGAAGCTTTGAAATTGTCCCTAACGCGTGCTCCGCTTCTATTTCCCCCCGATTACAGTCATGATTATTTTCTCTACCTTGCTTCCTCAAATTACACCATTGGCATGGTTCTCGTCCATGAGGATGATGCTCATGATGAACATGTTATTTATTACTTGAGTCAAAGTCTAACACCTACTGAAATCAAGTATTTACGTGTCGAAAAACTGGCCTTGGCTGTTGTCCAACGCTTTCGACACTATATCCTCTAATGCAAGACTACAGTGATTTCTCATTGCAACCCTATGGAACACATTCTTACCCGTCAATTGCTAGGGGGAAAATACTCCAAATGGATTGTGATACTCCAGGAGTTTGACTTGGAATTCGAACGTGTAAGGTCTAAGAAGTCCTTAGTATTTACTGAGTTGATATGCGACTTTCCCCATTCTGAAACGGAAACTATAGCAGTTGATTCATTACCTGATGAATCTCTTTTCCTTATTAGCACTAATGATATTTGGTATGGTGATATCATTATATATCTCCAAACCCAGACTTTTCGGCCAACTTTTTCCAGTACTGAACGACATCAAATCCGATACCAAGCTCGCCAATACATTATCCTCAGGGATACTCTTTATCGTCGGGGGATTGACTCTATTTTTCGACATTGCCTCACTTTCGACGAGGCCGAGAGAGATCTGAATGACTGTCATTCTGGAGCCTGTGGTGGTCATATGTCTGGGTATGCTACTACCCAGAAGATCTTACGAGCAGGGTATATTTGGCCTTCATTATTTAATAACTGCATAATCATCGTTCAAAAATGCCATGCTTGCCAGACCTATAATAACAAGATACAGCCACATCCTGCTCCTCTTCACCCTATGGTCTCAGTTGGTCCCTTTGCGAAATGGGGCATCGATTTCATGACATGTCACCCTCACTCAGCCGAGGGGCATGGATACATTATTATAGCCGTCGATTACTTTACGAAATGGGTCGAGGTGATGATGACTTTGACAACACTGGAAAGACCGCAACATTATTCATTTTTAATCACATCATAGCTTGTTTTGGTGTTCCCCAGGCTATCGTCACTGATCATGGTAGCCACTTTCAAAACTTCATGATGTCCAAACTTACTGAAAAGTTGGGTCTTTGCCATGATAACTCAACTCCCTATTACCCACAAGCCAACGACCAAGTCGAAGAAATTAACAAAGTTCTCATAACTATGCTCCGACGGATGATAGGGATTCACAAAACAAGTTGGCACACAATGTTATTTTCGACATTGTGGGATTACCGGACATCCGTCAAGTCTGCTACTGGGTTTACACCTTTCTGGTTAGTCTATGGTGTGGAAGCCATTCTCCCAATTGAATGCGAGATACCCTCTTTATAACTAGCTGTTGAAATCCTACCCAACACTTCTGCTGAGGAAGAATGTCTATTGTATCTTATGCAATTAGACGAAACTCGACGTGATGCCACCTTAGTCATAGAAGCTCAGAAAAAACATGTCAAGGCCCAATATGACAAACATGTCAAGCCTCACATTTTCTCCGAAGGAGATCTTGTTCTCCTCTATGAACAAGATCGAGATATGTTAGGAGCTGGGAAATTTGAAGCCATGTGGTGAGGTCCTTATATCGTTCGACAAGTTTTGGAAAAAGGGGCTTATGAGTTAGTGGATTACGATGGTATCCCTTTGAGTGAACCCAGGAATGGGTTGTACTTGAAGAAGTACTATGCATAAAATCTTCTGTGCACGAGTACTTGTATTTTTATTGTATCATACTTCTTGTGTGTTACTATAGCTTGCTTTTATCGTTATCTAGTCTCTGCCCTTATGTGACGTTGTGTTTGATTTCCAGATGTCAGAGTTTTCACTACCCTACATTGGCTTCGCTGATGGTGCTAGCCGTAGTACTCAGAACCTTGCTTCCACTGCATGGGCAATTTATGCCCCTACAAACGACCTTGTATCCTTACGAGGTGTGTGTCTCGGCCATGCGGCCAACAATATTGCAGAGTATAGCGCCATTATTGAATTATTGGTTGATGCTATCTCACTCGGAATCCATCATTCGGTTGCACGATTTGATTCACATCTTGTAGTACTACAGTTAAGAAATGTCTATACTATTCGAAGTCCTACTTTGTTACGGGTGTATTTGCGAATTTGCCTCTTGGAACGTTATTTTGATTACATTGAATATCAACATATTCCTAGATGTATAAATACATTAACTGATGCATTGGCTAACTATGTATTAGACAGACATTTGGATCATTTGTAAATCAATCACATCAATTTTCACACAACACATAATAAATCGGTAGAAGTCGTCTGTATATATAACGATCAAAAGAGTTTTTTACAAAAAGTTTTGTCCAAAGACCAAAATATCAAAATATGAAGCTCATAGCTTCTACAAAGTGACGTCATGGATGACGTTCATGGTAACACACGAATTCCCAAGCAACCCTATAGAGCAGTCGACTCATGGACTCTGACACTCCTACTGTATGACATTGATCGTGTCGTGGAACCTCTCCAAGAGGTATGTCTGGAATATCTGTGGTCAAGCCCTCTAGGTTTTGTTCCACTACTTGATAATCCTCGGCATATTGTGGCGCTGGCACTACCTCTCCTCACCACTGAATGGGATAAGTACCAGGGGGTCGGTAAGGTCCCACATCTGCATCATCAAAAATGAATTTTGTATTTAGTCTTTGAACTAACATTTAAAAAACATTTGCATATGATAAAAATTCACAAAAACATTTAAAAAGGAAAAATGTGTACTTCTTGCCAAGTTCCCCCCACTAAGCATCCTCCAGTAGGACTAAGTCTAGATCTCCTTGGAAATCCAAACCTACATAAGCATAATCATCAACCATCAACATCTGTGGTTGCAGCCAATCAAAGAAGGTATCATCATACTTGATGATTGGTCCAGCTATGTGCCGAGCCATGAGCCGACACCATCTCAGCATTCCAGGATCACTAGAAGCCGGTAAATTCCACTTAACCTACAGCCTCAGTAATGGAACCCTCTCGATAAAGAAGGACACTAACAAAGATCCATACTCGAATTGCTTCAGGTCGCCTCGTCTGCATTTGGTCAACTACTTTTTCATACTACGAAGCACAACATCTGCCCAGTTAAAAACCCGAGGTTTAGTACACTCTATGGCATACTGGAAGTAACTCTGTAGCGCCATGTAAGGAGCGGAACTCCCAACCATCCGAGCTATGGTGAACAAGATAGTACGGAGGGTCAAATCCTGTACCCCCCAAATAGCTACTTTTCCTTTCTCCCTCTCTGCCTTGGGAACACAGTGTAAGCAGCTGTACTCACTCATGGGCAGCCCACCACCTCTACTACCAGTCAAGCTCACGTAGTTCCTACGCCGTGATAGTCCAGTCAAGAAGTAAATGTCCTCAATATCTAAGGACAGTGTGTGGAACCCTACATGAAATACCTGCTGATCAGGATCCCACATATGCACAAGGTACTCTAATAACCTGACTTGGGCCCTCATGCTAGGGATACAAAAGTATTTCAGAAGACCACAGTTTCTCAAAGTGGAAATAGTGGGTGGATGATTTCCAGCAATGGAATTGTCTTCTTTGTGCTCCCTTTCATGCCATTCAAGAACCATTCTGATGACCAAATACCTGCATAAAGAGCGCAACAAGAGGATTAGTAACTCTATTCATGAATTGGTTCTTTTTTATTGAGCAAATTTTTAAAAAACTTTTGTGCTTTGCGGTTCTTGCAGGTTCCCTTTAGGCACAGTGTGAGAACCTCATAGGCTACTGTGGGCTCACCTGCGAGAATGACCCATTCTCGCAGGTCCCATGTAGCCCACCTGTGAGAATGGATGAGCGCAAGTAGGGCTCACAAAACCAACTCAAAAAATGAGTTTTAACCAATTAAAATGAAAAATAAAACCATGAAAGAGTAGAGGACAAAGAGCCTACCTCACTGTCACTGACGGATCATCAAATGGATTCTTGTAACTCCCGCAATCTGCCGCCAAACTTCGAGGGTAAAAAGACAAGTTTTGGGGCTCAAATAGTGAAAAGTGAAAATGATATGGTAAAAAGAATTTTTATTTCTTTATATTGACTTTTACCATGTTGTTTAATTTTTAATAATTGTTTATTTATTAAAACCTAAACCCTAATTCCCTTTTGAGTGTAACTTTTGCAGGTGTAACGACTTCGATGGTCATCTACCGGGATGCGAACATAATTTTTCTTTTTCCATCGCATGTTTTGATTGTTTTTTATGGTTTTTGTAGAAAACCTCGAGCTAGGTCTTTGTCCGTTCTCATGCTTGAAAATACATGAGAACGCGATCGAGCATACTTTTGTCACTTTTTCGGGCTCAACAAGGTTACACAAAAAAGGAACCCCCCTGGATTCCTCTTTAAGCTCTTTTCAGACTCTCTAAACATGAAAAGATAGCCGAGTGACCTTGCTATTTTCATGCTCAATAAAGTATTTGAAGAAAGCATCTGGTGAGCGATAATTTATCTCTTTTTCGGTCTCATCAGACTCTTTTAAAAAAAAGGAACTGAGAGAGTTCTCTTTTAAGTGTTTTTCCAAACTCTATAATCATGAAAAACCTTCGAGTTTTCTATCTTTGGACTCGTTAAACAAACATCGACAGACCCGTAATGGGACCGAACCACTCCTTCCTAGGGTTCATTAAACATACTCTGAAGGACTTATCTGAAGGATAAGCTTATATCAACAAGCATATGTTATCCTCCTCAAGCTTGCGTAAAAATAAAGAGGTACTTGCCAGAAATGGTGTGGGAAAATTTGGGAAAGGGATATGTTTTCATCTTCGTATTGATTGGTAGTAAGTGTCGCTCTTGAACATGACACCCCTTATTCATTATTTGAAGCCGGTTTGGGAAATCCATCTGTCTCTCATTCAATTTGCTACAAGGTCATTCCCTGTGTCGTCTTTGATTCAATGTTGCCAAATCATTGGTCGTGTCGTTCATATGTTCAATAGAAGTTCATCTGAAACCTCTATCAAGTCAGCCATCTATAATTGTCCATTCTCTCTGTGTCAGCCTTCCCTGTGTCCAGTTCAATTTACATCATACTCTATTCCATCTTCAAAATCTGTTACTCATTTTGTGTCATTGATGGGGGATACATCTAGGCCCTCCTGTGACAAGTCTTGTTCCGTCGACTTCAACTCATTATCCGGAAACAAGACTTAGAAATTATTTGGTACCTTAGAACTTGCATGCCTCAATGGC
>SNQJ01S0094707.1:0-30001 GCA_010110895.2 Picea sitchensis | reverse complement strand
CATATGCACGCGCGCGATTTGGTTTTTGATTTGGCTTGAATTAGGTTCAACGGTTATACAAACGACCCGCCACTTGTTGTTAAACCATTAGCTTGTGGAAACAGGGGCCTATGTTTGCACTTGCGCGCGGTCACATGGGTCATACGACCGTAGCCCTGGCGGTTAGGGGCTAGGTGCGCCCGTAACCGTCCTACAGTTTGCATGGTTCATGTGGTTGTGTTTGGTGCTAAGTTTTTATGCTTAAATATGCATGTGGGCTAGGTTGAGCCAACAAGGGTGTGTTTTGTAGATGCAGAGACAACAAGTTTGAAGGGGGACTTCCAGGAAGCCTATCTTCTTCAATTTTTGGCCAAACGAGGTGCCGAAAAAGCCCAGATAGGGGTTTTTGGACGTTCTGAAGCCATTGGAGCAGTCTATTTGGCATTTTGAGCATTGTAAATCACATTTTTTAGCACTTTGATCAAATAATACAAAAGATCCATTGGAAGCTGGACCATGAGATGTAGCCCAAGAGAGGGGTGAACTCCTTTATCATTTGTTGTGTTATGTGTTTTTTTTTCACTGTTATTGATGATGTTTATATGCATCTTGAATGATTAAATTCTATTAAAGTTGTGTTTGCAAAGTTGATCCATTTGCATTTTAACACATAAATTTTACTTGCAAATATTTTCAATAATACAAGTCTTCTTCAATTTTAGATCAATTAGGTGAGAACACTATTGAATATTGGGATAACACGAGGAAAATTTTTCTACCAAAATATCAAGCATGTTGTAGGCCTAGAGATTGTAAAGAAGATATTTTTATAATGGCATAGCAAGAAGAAGAGAGTTTAGAGGATTATTTAGAGAGGTTCTTATATAATTTGCAAAAATATAAACATGGCTCTTTGAACATTGATGTTATTCACACAATATTTTTAAAAGGAATTCGAGATGAATATATAGATGTGCTTAATCTCATGGGATCTGGAGATAATTTGTATCTACCATTTGATCAAAATTTTGAGTTGTGCAAGAAATATTCAAGAGGCAAGGCTAAAGCTAGCAGAGGATAGCGAGATGCTCTTTCTAAAGTTACTAAATCTATAACATGAAGTATTAGTAGAATAGAAATTGGTAACCTATTGGAAAATCTTAAAATTGAACTCCTTGGTGCTCGTAATTCTCAATTTGGTGCATTTAATATGAAGAAAATATAGGAGGAAGAAACTGCAACCTTATCTATTTTATATCCTCAATGTAGTAAAAAACATCCAAAATGAGAATGTCCATTAAATAACATTCAAATTTGTGGAATTTGTGCAGAGTAACATTCAATAGAAAATTGTCCTTCATTGTGAGGGATTAAGGTAGTCTACAAAGAAGACCGTGAGGCAGTAGAAGCATGTTGTTCTATTGCACCTATTCAATCTGGGAAGCCATGAGCAACATGTATACCTCAAGAAACTTCACAACAATGTTATGCCTTTTATAATCAGAATCCTTCACAAACAACATGGAATGATCATATGCCTTGGCAGGCATGGTCTTCACAACAAGGTCAAAACATATCCTATCAACATGGTTGGAGAGGATCTAGTTTTGAAAACATATCACCTTACCATTTGCAACAACAATTTCCACAATATGAACAATAATATCATCCCCAACAATTTGCATCGCAACCATATCAACAACAATCATTTCCACAACAATAACAATATTCAACATTTCCACAACATTCTTCACGAATGCAACAAACATATTTTCCCAAATACTCTAATTGACTTAGATACAACTATCAATGTCATGGCCATGGAAACTATGCAAAATCTAAACATTGCAATCTTCAACCAACACCTATAGTGTTGTGAGTAGTTGATAGATCAAAAATTAAACATGGCGGTGTAATTGAAGACATTAGTGTTTCCCTAAATTATTGGAAATACCCAATAGATTTCATGATCCTACAACCCAAATCTAATTTGGGAGGACATCTTGTAATCTTTTGGAGAGCTTGGTTGGCAATAGTCAATGCATCAATTAGGTGTTGATCCAGAAACATGACCATTACAAATGGTGCTAAAGTTAAACACATCACACTTTACCCCCTGCAAAATATGTAAATGAATTAGAACATGTGACATGGCTTGATGAAACTGATATTGATGAAGAAATAATCCAACCCCTTCTAACAATTGCATAAGTTATGAATCTTAAAGAAAATACCAATGAAAATTAGCTTAATCATTTCATTTCTCATCTTGATTTTCCTCGGTATTTTAGGGGGCATCCATTAAATTCTGAATAATTTTATGTTTATCATCTTTTGGGACAGAATTTTAAGGAATCATGAACTGTGGACAGTTTGACATCTTTATTTCATTCTATATTTCTTGTAAATTATATATCAAATTCCTGTAATAAAACCATTGAAATCTATCCTCGAAAAGGTCTAAATATTAATTCTGCTTTAGATGATTTTCGGCAAAAGAAATCAATTTCAATTTTGTAGAATTTTTTCGATGATTTTTCATGGGACTATACAGACATGCAAGGTATCCATCCATATACATGCACTCATCATATCTATACACAAGAAAATGTTAAACCCATTAGGAAACCACATAGAAGAATGGACCATGTTTTAAAGGACATTGTAAAAGGGGAATTTCGGAAATTATTGGATGTAGATTTCATTTATCCTATATCAAACAGCCAATGGGTTTCACCCTTGGTGATTTTTCCCAAAAGTAATGGAAAGTGGCTAGTATTTGTTGATTACCGAGAACTAAATAAGGCCACCTTAAAAGACCATTTGCCTTTACCTTTGATAGATCAAGACCTTGATACATTAGCATGAAATATTTATGTTTCTTTCCTCGATGGATTCAATGGCTATGATTAAATAAGAATAGCTCCAGAATACCAAGACAAAATGACCTTTACATGTCCCTGGGGAACATATGCCTATAAGGTATTACCTTTTGAACTATGTAATGCATGTGCCACATTTCAAAGAGCAGTACTAGATATCTTTTCTGATTTAAGTCATGATTGTGTAGAGGTCTACAGGGATGATTTTAAAGTATATGGGGACACTTTTGAAGAAGCCTTGGATAATTTGCAAAAAGTTCTAACTAGAGGTTGAGAAACAAATCTTGCCTTAAGTAATGAAAAATGATTTTTAATGTTTACGGAAAAAATTGCTCTTAGCCACAATGCATCTTTTGCAGGTATCAAGGTTGATCCAACCAAAATTGAGGTGATTTTTAATTTACCAACTCTATCCACCAAGAAATATGTAAGAAGCTTCTAAACCTGGGATTAAAAATGGGGATGTTACATTATTGGTCATGCATTGGGCAAGTTCATAGAAAACCAATCTGTATATTGAAGCTACAGAGTGTTCACAAATCTTGGCTTAACAAATCTCGAATTTAAGTTCCTAGAGAATTTGATAGTATACATGAATGGGTGCCTCAGTGGGATACCATTGCCATCCCACCCCTAGGAAATGTTCACAACAAATTCCACATTCAATAGATACAATGACATGTAAATTGTTGGTGGGATCCCTATGGTTGTATGCTTACCTCTATAGACAACCTAGTGTTGAAATCCTGAGAGGGGGGGTGAATCAATATTATGCAATCAATTACCAATTTTAATCAGAACATGCAATCATTAACTTTATCAGCAGTATATAATCAATATATCATGAGTAGTATCAATCAACAGAGCATAACAAATAACCACATATACACAGTACAACAAAATTTACGTGGAAACCCAAATGGGAGAAAACCACATAATGCTTTCTTATATGTTGAAGATTACATTCATAGGAAGCACCAACTTACAAATTCTCCAGCACCAAATGGAAGGAGGCACCAACCCCCTGATTTATAGGCACCAACTTGAAGGAATATACAACTCCCTGAATTCTCCAGCTACAACTCGAAAGAGGCTATGACCCCCTCATTTACAGGCACCAACCTGAAGGAATCTACAACTCCATGAGTTCTTCAACACCAACTAGAAGGAAGCTACAACCCCCTTTCCTTGCCCCATCCTTCCACCCTAAAATATAAGTGTAGACTCAACTTATCACTACCAATGATATTGTCACTGCCACTGTATCATCAACTTGTCAATGTCCCTATCATTGTCACTGTCACATCAACCTATAATCAACCTGTCACTGTCCTTGTCACTGTCATTGTCACGTCAACCTATAATTGATGATCAACCTATCATTGTCTCTGTCATTGATATACCATCAATTAACTATAACTATATCCACTCACATGGATACCAAAACCATCACCGTATCATGTACATCAACCATGCACTAGAACCTGTACCATACCATGTACCTCAATCATATATTATATCACTCATGATATATCTCAATCATTTCATAGACCATATACCAAAGATATAATCCAATGTATCCAAGATATGCCTCAAGCATATAACATACCGTAAACCATATACCAAGTATCCAAGATGTTCCAATATCTCAACAATATCCCTCAAGTATGCACCATAACAACCATGATGATATACCAAGTTTATGCCTCAAATACATGCCAATATCACAAAGATGTGCCTCTAACAATGAACCATAACAACCATACACAATGTACCAATGATATGTCTCAAGCATGTATCAATATCACCAAGACATGAACCTCATCCATATGCAACCATGTACCAAAAAGTTCCTTCAATACATTCCTTAAGCATGTACCATACAAGCCTCAAAAAAACACATAAAAGACATATATTTACTCTTGAAGAAGAATTGATACATACCATCTCAAAATTTGTAACCACTCTCATGTATCATCATACCTTGTTGCAACTTGAACCAATCATCCTTCTTCAAATCTGGCTTAGCCTCGTTCGACAGATGCCAGTGGTCACACGGGGCCTCGCATGACAGGCACTAAAAAACCCGTGGAGGTGCCTCGTGGGACACTAGTACCCTGACTCGCGGGAGTCAGCTAAACTAGGGTTTCCTTAAAAGATTATGTCTCTGCAAATTCGATACTTTTGCACTCCTTTCTTCCTCAGATACACTATGAAAGGTTTACCAAAATATCACTTGAAATATAGATAATCATTGAACTTGTACGTAAATATGAGAGGCTTCTTGAGGTTTTCCAAGTGAATTCTATTCTTCACGTTAGGGCCGATATGTACTTTCTTGTTATAACCACTTTACCCTTTAATTAATGACTTGTAACTTCTTGTTTCAACTATTTAGGGGCTTCTTAACCATTCTTTGGGGCTTCCAACTTCATGACCTCATAACTCCTCAACCGTGAAGATCTACGTGGTGTACCACCTACCGTTGGAAACGACATGACGAGGAATATCCATCCATGAGGGTTTTGTATACACTTGAAGTATTCTTCAACCTCATTTTCCTTAGTCAACTTCGAACCTCATGACCACACCTCTAAGTTTTTTGTAGACTTCTTCAAAGCATATTTTCATGAGGGCCATGCTTAAAGATATTCCATAAGGGGACCACTTTGGAGACTTCTTCAATTATACCAAATACTTATAGAGGCTTCTAGACTTCCTCTAACATTGACATCAATGACATCAATTTTCCAACAATCTCCCCCTTTGGCATTGATGTCAACACTCATGCTCCCCTTGCAACCAATACTCTGTGTGTCTACGTGTTTTTGTTCTTTCTCCCCCTTTGAAATCAATGGCAAAGGGTAACTCCCCCTGACAAATTGCTTTTGGATTTTCTCTCTTCCAATGCTTTTGTCCATTGGTGCTTCTTGATGAAGTAAACTATTGACATATAGAAAAGCATTCACATTAAGATTCATTTATCGTCTCTACACATATGATTTCTCTTCCCTTGTATTATGAGTGGAAAAAAAAATTGTGTAGATCACTATGGAGCAGAAACTATTCCAAGTTTTTGTCTAAGATACTCAAATGTCTCTCTTGGGAGAGTTTTAGTGAATATGCCTACATTTTTTTCCTTTGTCCCAATATACTCTAACTTGATATTCTTTTCTGTAACATGTTCCCGCAAAAAGTGAAACTTGATTGGAATATGTTTGGTCTTGGAATGAATCACTAGATTTTTGGAGATATTGATAGCACTAGTGTTTTCACAAAATATTGAAATGGGATCATCATACTTCACTTGTATATCTTGCAGGGTTTGCTTCATCTAGGGAACCTGAGTACAACATGTTGTTGCTCCAATGTATTTTTCTTTTGTTGTAGATAAAGATATTGAAGACTACTTTTTACTTAACTAAGGTACAAGAGAATCACCCAAATTGAAGGTTGCTCTGCTAATACTTTTTCGATCATCAATGCTTCCTGCCCAATTTGCATATGCGTAGGCGACCATAGTCATCTCATTCCCTGTTGGATACCACAATCCAAACTATGTTGTTCCTTTAAGATATCTCAAGATCCTCTTTACTGCTAGAACATGAGTTTGCTTCGATGTTGCTTGAAGTATTGCAACTTTCCCCATTACTTGTATTACATTTGATCTTGAATTTGTCACATAGAGTAGGTTTCCAATCATTGATCTATAGAGTCTTTGATATGTTTCTTTAGATTCATCGTATTTTCTCAACTTGCAACCGATCACCATCATAGTACTTACTTGTTTGCAATCTTCCATTCCGAACTTCTTCAACATTTCTTTGATGTACTTGGTTTGGGAAATGAAAATGCCTTCATCCTACTGAGATATTTGAAGTCCCAAAAATAATGTCAATCCACCAAGTAGTGACATTTAAAACTCATTATGCATGTCTTGGGAAAACTTCTTACTCATCATGTCATCATCACTTCCAAAGATAATGTCATCCACATATACTTCAATGATAAGTATGGTGTTTCTATCAACCCTTACATAGAGATTACTATCTCCATTACCCTTTCTTAATCCTTGTTTTTACAAATACCTATACAATCTTGAATACCAGGCTCTAGGGGCTTGTTTGAGTACATACAGATCTTTCTTCAATCTGCAAACATAATCTTCCATTTCTAGCAGTAGGAATCTTTTCGGGTGTTCAATGTAGACTTCTTCTTCTAATTCACCATTTAGAAATGTTGATTTTACGTCCATCTGATATACCTTTTTACGTCAACTTGATTGCTTCCATTCTGGCAACAGGGGAAAAAGTTTCTTCAAAATATACTCATTTATCTTGAGCATATCCTTTGCATACCAATATTTCCTTGTTTTTGGCTACCTATCCATGTTCATTTAGTTTGTTTCTGAAAACCCATTTTGTACCAATCACATTTTTGTTCTTCAGTCTTGGCACTAGTTCTCATGTTTCATTCTTCTCTATTTGGTGCAGTTCTTCTTCCATGGCCTTGACCCAATGCTCATCATTACTAGCTTCCTTAAAGTTGTAGGGTTTAATTGTGGATAGTAGTGCAAGGTGTCTCTGCTATGGTTTACGAAACCTTTTACTTCCTCTGGTTTCTATTCCTACATTTTTATCTCCAATAATTTGTTCTAGTGGATGATTCTTCTAAACCCGATGGTTAGGTGTCTCGAAGGGCATCAAAAAGTCATGTTGGTCATTTTCTTTATGTTATAATCATGGCTATTGTTCTTCTTTTTATTTTTGTTCTTCTACCTCTTCTTCTTTTAGTTCTTCTTCTCTTTCAGGTTCATTTGGATCTTTCTTCTTCTTTGATCTTTGGTACATCTACTTCATAATTTTTTACATTTATACTTTCCACTATCTTGTTGAGTCTCAGATTGTAACATTTGTATGCCTTGATTTTTCTTGAGTAACCAACCAATATGTCTTTATAAACTCGAGAATCAAATTTTCCAACTCTGACATATTCTCTTTTTATGTAGCAGTTGGTTCAAAATACTCTAAAACAATTGACATTTGCTAGTCTTCCCTTCCATAACTCATATGGTGTTTTATCACTGTTACTTCTAAGCATTCCTCTATTCAATATATGAACGACTATTTATACTTCTTGTACCCAAAATATATTGCTCAACTTTGAATCCTTCAACATGGTTTTGGCCATCTCTATTACAGTTTTTTTCTTCCTTTCAACGACTCCATTTTGTTGAGGTGTCCTAACTGCTAAGAATTATTTTTTTATTCCATGCTCTTCACATAATTCTATGTATTATTTTGATATGAATTCACTTCCATTATCTGATCTTAATCACTTAATTCTCGAATCCATTTCGTTTTCAACCATCTCCTTGAATATTTTGAAATTTTTGAATGCCTCTGATTTCTTTTATAAAAAAGACACTGCAATCATTCTTGTATAGTCATCAATAAGTAGCATGAAGTATTGTTTGCCATTTAGTCCTTCTGTTCTCATTGTTCCACATATATCAATATGCACAATTTCCAATGGCTTTGTTGTGGAGTATTCCTTTGATCTAAATTTTGTTCTTGTATGTTTTCCACGTAGACAATGCTTGCACATAGTACTGGCCAGTTTTGAAATTTCGGGCATTACTCTTATTGCTTCCTTTCTGTTGATCTTGACCAGATTGTCAAAGTTCATGTGTCCCATTCTTTTGTGTCAAATCCATCTTTCATTTTCCCTTCCCAAGCAATATCTTTCTTTTCCAATCTCATTTAAGATGTATATGTTCTTTGGAGTTCTTATTGTTGTAGTCGCCAATTTTCTTGATCCTTCTTTTCTTATATCACACTTCCCAGAGTCAAATATAATTCCATGTCCTTGATCACACATTTGACTCACACTTAGCAAATTATGCTTCATGTTTTCAACAAGTAGGACATATTCTTCCTTGGCATCCTTACTTCCAAGCTTGATTTTCCCTTTCCCTATAATTCTGGTTGAGTTGTCATTGTCAAATGAAACTAATCCATCTCTTTCTTTCTTTAGAGTTGCAAATTTGTTCTTGTCACCTGCCATATGTTTTGAACAACCATTGTCAATGTACCAATCAATTATTCTGCTTTTTGCCTGTAGTGCAAGGGAACACTCTTCAACATTTAGTTTATCATGCTTCCTTATCCAAATTCTTGATGGTCCTTTTTTATGATTGTTGAATTCCTACTTTGGTTCCTTTGGAGGAACTATCAATCTACAATCTTTGTCCATGTGTCCAAAATTGTTACATTTATAAAATTCTACTTCATCATTTAATGAGTCAGAATTGTTATAGTTTATGTTGTATGTTTCATGTGGCTTTCTGAGATGATAAATTCTAGGGTGACCTTCATAGTTGATTATGTTCTTAACATAAGCTTTGCAGTTTATAGCTTTGTGCCCAAAATTGTTACAATAATAACGTGAACCAAGAAAGATAGTTAGATACCTGCAAGATCCTCTGAATGGTGTTGTTCCTCTGTAGTTTTCTTCTTGATTTATTTCCATGGGTGGATATCGATTCTAAAACCTGGGTCTTCTAGACGATGCCATCCTTCTGTAATCTTCTTCCCGATCATTCTCATGTGAAGGGTTGCGTTCTTCCTTCTTGGTGAATCCTATGGTGATTTTTGCATAATTCCTTTGTTCTTCTTCCTCTTTTGTAGTCATGGAGCTCGAACCCTTCTTTGTATGTGTTTGGTTGTATCCCAGTCCAGACCTCTCATGATACGGCCTTTGAGTGCTGATGATTTAATCCAATATTTTAGAGTTGTTATGTTGCACATCTCTTTTCTAAATTTCCTTCCTTAGTGTCACTATTTCAATTCTAAGCTCTCTTTCTTCTTTTCTTTTTCTTCAATCTTGCTTCTGAGTATCTCTTTGATCCTTTTGGATTATTCAACTTGGACCTTCAAGTTCATAATCATCTGTCGATCCCTTTCAAAGTTAGGATTTTGAGAATCCTCCTTTAGCATAAGTAATTCTCCCTTGAGTGATTTGTTTTTCTTCCTCTCTCTTTTTAGTTCTTCTAAAGCACTGATTAGTTCTGCTCTGAGATTAACTTAACCTTCTTCTTCATAATCCTCTTCATCGTTTTCATAAGCCATAAAGAGTACATTTTCTGAGTCACTATCTATATCATCGTCTTCATCAGATGACGAACTTGCCTCCTTTGAGTAGAGACTTTTCTTGAAGAATTTTTTCTTGTTTCTTCTCGTGTCTCCCTTTTGATATTTCTTTTCTTTCTTAGGAACTTATTCTTCATCATTCTCTTTGTTCTTAGCATATGGACATTTATTAGAAAAATGACCAATTTTACCACAATTAAAACTTTTAAAATGAAGCTTACCTTTGTATTTGTCAGTTCATTTCTTTAACTTCCTTACGAAGTTGGCCATCTCTTCATCTTCATTAGAATCATCGTTGCATCTACAGTATGACTTCAGATTTTTCTTATTCTTATTGGTCTTCTTGGATGCCCTGAACAATGCTTCCTTCCTGATTGGAATATCCTGCTTTGTCCTCATTTCATAGGCTGCAAGTATCCCATGTAGCTCGTCCATCCTCAATGTGGCAAGATCTTCTCTTTCTTTTAGGGTTGATATTTTAAGATCAAATCTCATTGGAAGAGACCTCAGTACCTTTTGGACAACTATTGATTCTTTAATTTCTTCTCCCAATCCTTTAATGGCATTTACTATTTCATCAACTCATAGAAAGTAAGTTGTTATATCTTCATCTTCCTTCATCTTCAGTTGTTCAAACTTACCTCTATAGGTTTGAAGCTTATCACCATTTACTTTAGCATCCCCTTTGTAAATGTTTTGAAGTTTGTCCCAAAGATCCTTTGCAATGTCATGATGCATCACCTTCACAAATACTGAATTAACAAGACTACCCAGAATAGTGCCTTTATCCTTCGAATTGTTTTCACTGAGTTTCTTTCCATCTCTGTCTGTTGGAGGAGTGGCAAGTGTCGTATATACATCCACTACTTATTTCTAGACATCAAATCCATGTGTGTGTAAAAAGGTTTTTATCCTTCTATTCCAGAAAGCATAATTATGACCATGAAACATTGGTTCTCCAATATTATCATACTCCATGATCTTACTTCCAGTGGTTAGACTATTTTCTTGAAGGACCTGCTCTGATACCAATTGTTGGAATACTGAGAGGGGGTGGGTGAATCAGTATTATGCAATCAATTACATATTTTAATACGAACATGTAATCATTAACTTTATCAACAATATATCATCAATATATCATGAGCAATATCAATCGACAGAGTATAACAAATAACCATAGATACACAGTACACCAGAATTTACGTGGAAACCCAAATGGGAGAAAACCACATAATGCTTTCTTATATGTCAAATATTACATTCATAGGAAGCACCAACTTCCAAATACTCCAACACCAACTAGAAGGAGGCACCAACCCCCTGATTTACAGGCACCAACCCCCTGATTTACAGGCACCAACCTGAAGGAAGCTACAACTCCTTGAATTATCCATCTACAACTAGAAGGAGGCTATGACCCCCTGATTTATAGGCACCAACCTAAAGGAAGCTACAACTCCCTAAGTTATCTGGAACCAACCGATAGAAGGCTACAACCCCCTTTCCTTGCCTCGTCTTGTCGCCCTAAAATATAAGTGTAAACTCAACCTGTCACTACCATTGATATTGTCATTGTAATTGTCTCGTAAAATTGTATTCAACCTATCACTGTCCTTGTCACTCTCACTATCACATCAACCTGTAATCAACCTATCATTGTCCCCATCATTGTCACTGTCACATCAACCTGTAACTAATGATCAACCAATCATCCAACCTATCATTGTCATTGTCATTGTCTCTATCATTGATATACCATCAACCAACTATAACTAGATCCACTCACATGGATGCCAAAACCATAACCATATCATGTACAACAACCATGTACCAGAACCTATACCATACCATGTACCTCATCCATATACCATATCACTCATGATATGTCTCAATCATGCCATACACCATATACCAAAGATATAATCGAATGTATCCAAGATATCTCTCAAGCATATACAATACAGTAAACCATATACCAAGTATCCAAGATGTGCCAATATCTCAACAATATCCCTCAAGTATGCACCATAACAACCAAGATCAAATACCAAGTATATGCCAATATCACAAAGATGTGCCTCTAACAATGAACCATAACATCCATACACAATGTACCAAGGATATGTCTCAAGCATGTATCAATATCACCAAGACATGAACCTCATCCATATGCAACCATGTACCAAAAAGTGCCTCCAAGACATGCCTTAAGCATGTGAGATACAAGCCTCAAACAAGCACATAAAAGAAATACCTTTAGTCATGAAGAAGAATTGATACATACCATCTCAGACTATGTAACCATTGTGTTGTATCATCATACCTTGTTGCAACCTGAACCAAGCATACTTATTCAAATCTTCCTTAGCCTCACTGGACAGATGTCAGTTATCACATGGGGCCTCACGTGACAAGCACTAAACAACCTGCGTGGTTGCCTCGCGGGACACCAATAGTCTAACCCACGGGGGTCAACTAAACCAGGGTTTCCTAAAACCCTTCCTTCTCTACAACTCTGAGACTTTCGCACTCCTTTCTACCTCAGATCTGCTTCCTCAAATACGTTATGAAATTCTTACCAAAATATCACTTGAAATATATATGATCATTGAACTTGTGTGTAAAGATGAGAGGCTCCTTAAGGTGTATTTATACTTTTCCAAGTGACTTATATTCTTCACTTTAGAAACGAAACTCAGTGAAAACAATTGCAACAAGAAATCAAGTGAGGGTTGAAAAGGAGCAATGGATTTCCCTGCTTTATCTCTAATTAACATGTTTTCAATGTCTTCTTGGATATTTAATTAGTATATGACTTTAGCACAAGGAAACATTATTGGTATGGTTTCAACTTTTAGTAGGCTTGATTTCTTAATCATCTAGTATATACTGGCATCAAGATTCACTTCTCCAGGCGTAATAGGAAACTAATGATAGGTTTCTTCTCTGAATATTTGGTACAATTCTCTCTACTTGTGGTTGGTACCTACATCCATGTTGCACAGGGTGTCCCCATCGATCAATCCTAGGGTGCCTATGTCTACTTCAAGTTTTGTTGACCCTTATTTGTTTGGGCTAACTTTGATGATAACCTCCTTTTGTTTCCTTTGTCTTTTAGAGGCCATTTCCAAATCTTGTAAAATACCTCCTCTTATAAGAGGGGCGATAGGTGCAGGGGGGGGTTCTTATATGGCCTTGATGGAAATTAAATTTTGAAGTTTTCTTGGGGTCTCGAGTACAATTCAAATAATCAAGCAGAAGTAATGGTTGTATATATGGGGATGAAATTGATAAGAGTAGATAAATCTTCAAGTGTCATTGTCATTGGTGACTCATAACTAATTATAAAAGGCCCGTGCAAGATCAGAAAAAGCTCTCAATCGAGCCTTCAAAGAATATACCACGGGATAAAAATTGAAGAGAAAAACTTCCAATCGATGAACTACTTTCACATCCTCCGCCAACAGAAAGGGGAGGCTGACCTCCTAGACAATGAATGCTAGAAAATTGGACCAAGGCACTCTAAGGGTAAATGATGTTTCCTCCATGCAATTTTTACCATAATCCAATGGTTAAGGGAAAATTTCAAATATTTTTGCTTAAAAAAATTCCTTTGAGGGTGATGTGACCTCTCCCCCCTCAACAATGAACCTCATAATTCCCTTGAATATGTTATTGCATCTGGCACATGTCATGTATCATCCCTTTGAGTACCACTCTCCACTTGGCACATGTCTCCTCCCTCCCGTGTGATGAGTTTTAAATCCCCTCATGCTCATCAATAGGCTGCATTTGGGGTCTTTCCTCAACTTGACGTCACTCTGGGAGACATTTCTCCTCTCGATTGTTCTCTTGTTCATTCTCGCATGGGATTCAGGCTATGATCTTCGTGTTTTGATCTAAGGAACCATCACTCATCATCAACCTCATCCTCTGTCTCTCAATTCCTTGCATGTACACACATGGATGCCCTCCCTTAGTCATTATATCTCGCTGAAGGCATGATTATATGCTCATTTTGGAAATTTTGTTCCAGGCATTCTCCTCTCTTCCATCCTTGGTTCTTGAGTCACCCTCTCAGCCAATTTTGTTCTCGTGGCTCAGTCATATTTAGCTCGCCTCTCCTCATGTGGTGACAGGGTCAATCTCTCTTTTAGTGTAACAATTGTGAAATGGATGCTATGAAGGGGAAATTGAAACTTCAGCAGCAAGAGTTGGCAGCTCTGTGGGAGTCACATTCTCAAATGGAACATAAATTTCAAGATAGAGAAGACAAAAGAGACAAGGAGCTTGTCATTGTCCTCAAGAAATTCAATCGGCATTTTGAATAGATTCGCTCTCTTGGTAAGGAAATCCATCAAATGCATCCAGGAAGACATGTGCAGCATGAAACGACCCCTTCTGAAGGTTCTCACACCTCCTGTGAAGTAATCCAACCTATGCAACAACAACCATAGCACACCAAATAAGAATATCTTCAAGCAATGGTGGATAATACTTTGAAACTCAATTAAACTAGGTTTTATGCAATGTAAATGTGTTTTTTTCTTGCATTCCTATGTTAGAATATATACATGGAAGGATGGTATCCTTTTTGTAATAATTGTAGTAAACATCATTCAACTAAGGACAATTATACCCTTTGTTTTGCTAGAAGTTCATAGACAAAATGAAATTTTGTACTCTTGGGTTGTTTTAGCTTAGTTACAACCCCCTTTTATAATACAAATTAGTTATTTTTGTTATAAACAAAAACACCTCCTCTTACAAGAAAGAAAGAAAATGTAGATTTTCCGAGGGAATTGGGTTTCAAGGTCTGTATCTTTTGTGCTACATGACTTAACGAACTTCTTGCTAGTGGGTTCAATGGTTGGGCCATGAGGAAACGATTTGGAAATCTAAGATAAATATGCCTAAAGATGTTATTTCCCCTTGGTTGTTGTGGGAGACTCTCACTTCCCATTTATTTGTTGAATCCACAAACTCAAAACTCTTTGCACTTGGGAAAAATACTTAAGAGCTATGAATTGAACCTCCCATACACCTATGCAGTTGATTGAACATACTGATCAATCATGGTAAGCCCAATATTGGAAACAAGTAAACATACTTAGCTCATCACTCTTATACAAGGTATGGGTTGTGTTAACCCCCCAGGCTAGGGGTAACTAAGGAGATGATGTCTCAAGGCCCACAGGTAGTAGACATGGAGTGTCAAGAGTCTCATGCCTAGCACAACCCACAGAGCCCCTCTACTTTACCAGAAAACAACATCCACTACACAAGCTTGGTTCCAAGAAGATAGTAGGTCTTGCTTCATGAGGTAACAAGTATGGTCTCGTGGTAAGTGTCATTTTCATATTTGAAGCATTTGAACATGTTGCAAAGAATCCTTTCTTGATTATGGAACGTTTGCTTGGAAATTATACCTTTTCCTAGTTTCACCTTGGTGAGTGACATGGTTTCCTAGTAAGTAGGTCACCCTCGTAAAAAAATTTATTGTTGGGTGGTTCTTTGAAGGGTCATCGTACCATTCATGCTCATACTTACTGCTTTCCACACTTCTTTCCCTCTCATTTCCTCATCTTTTGGATTTTGGGCTCATTGACCCCAAGAAGGGCTTGTATCTCATTTAATGGGAAGAAGGGGCTAAAGGCCTAGAGGTGTTGTAGTTGGAAAAAGTTAGAAGCCAATCATTATCCTTCCAGATGCTCGCCCTAAGGTCCTAATAGCAATGAAGCTCTACTCCATAAAAATCAAGGACCTTTTAACATATAACTAATAAGTGTCTCACTTGTTGGGGGAATGCATTTTGTGGTGTCATTTACTTTCCATTGCATATGGAACTATGTGTGTTCCTAACTCCAAGTGGCATTGCAGTACTCCTTACTTTCCATTGCACATAGTACTCAATGTTTCAAACCATAATAAATTAATGGCAATAAAAGGGTTTGGAAAAATGTTGCATTGTGGACAAAGGGAAACACGTCCTCTACAAAGGCACCCATAAATGAGACAATAAGAACCCTTGTATGTAAAGACCCCTTGCATAAAATCATTTCCCCAATCCATCCCATATTCATTACATGACTTAGATGGGTTCTTCTTGGGAAACATTCCTCTTGGGGATTGGCCTACCCAATAGGGCACCATGACACCTCTCCCATACCTAAATTAGGAAAAACTTATAAGTTATTTGAGAATTTGTTTAGTTTGAAAATGGGGGTTTGATGCACATGTTTGGGTGGTTCTTGTATTAAATATGGCTTACTTGGCATGATACTAGTGACTTCTGGACCCTTGGAGGGCATACTTGATTGTCTTTGTAGGACCTTGCCCACAAGATGGATGTTAGACCCCACATGAAGAAGACCACGGATGATGGGTGTTTCACCTAGAGGACATGAGACACTACCTTTGGAGGCACATCGGCATCACCAAAGGATGAGTTTGCACCCTTCTCCACTTAGACGTTGGCCTTTGGAGGCCTAGGACATCACCTTGGAGGGTTGGGGTTTGATGGATAGAATGGTTCCATAGGTGGCTTGACATGAGGATACCATGGCAAGGTTCTTTGAGCATGACACATGGCCTTTGGATGCCTAACATATCCATCACCATGCTTTATGTTGCACTTGGAGAGCCTACGTCACCCTCTTAGGTCACGACATCACCCTTCTAGGGTTTTATTTCATGTAAAAAAAATGATTTGTATATTGAAAGGGAAAATTGAAGGGATCGACCCTCTTATGTAGAGACATGAATTTTCATTGGAATCTTTTGGATGGCTGGGGTTTCCATATAAATATGGCTAGCAAAGATTCATTTTATCATCACATTTTTCTCATACATGTGAGAGTCTACTTCTGATTTTTTTGCTATATTTTGGTTACTAGCACCTTTTACTCATGCGCTATCTCTTGGAGGTCGAGTGTGGATGCTTCTTTATTGATTTTTGGATGATATTTCTGCAATTAGGGTTTTTTCTTGTCACATCTTGGTGAAGTAAGTAAATTTTTGCAATTTCATTTCATGCTATTGAATGTTTTATGGTGAATTTTACTTGTTCATATTGAATATCTTGCTTGATAAAACCCTAAGAGAGGAGCATAAGTGCTTCCTACTCTCACAAGGCTAATTTCATCCATAAATTTGTGAAGGAAATCCTACCTAGGGTTAGACTCCTAAAGCCCCAAAGTGCTAGCACTTTATGAGTTTGATTCTAAACTCTTGATTGTGATCTAGTTGAAGTACCTAAGAAGGGACAAAAGGTTGTTAGATCCCAAAAGTGATTGCACTCTAGAAAATCCTTCTCCTAAAGGTTTGAACCCTAAGGCCCTAATGTGCTAGCACCTTAGAGTTCAAGCCCTACCTCTTATCCTTTACTAGCTTCATCTCCAAAATATATTTCATTGTTCTTATCAAGACTCCATATCCCTAAGGCACTAATCATCAAGCTCTCTTGTGGTGAAAGTGATAAAAAAAACTCTTTATTCTCAATCTCTCGAGATATCCACGAACTTAATTAACACTAAATTGAGCTAATTTGATTGAAAACTTGTTGTTGTTGCAAAATTTTGCTACAACCATCTAAATACACTTCTATTTGTTGCATGCATTGATTAAAAGGCGGTTTAACTTGCCAGAAATTGCATCTAACAATTGGGTAATGTTCTATTGAGTTTATGCTAAATTTATATTCTCAATTGTTGCATTCTGAGGCATATTTATTTCCACTATTATAGTTACTTTATTGTTCTTGTACTATTGTTTACTACTACAATTTCATAAAAACCATAGCAAAATCTATTGTCTAGTGTCTTGAAGAAGCATTTATTGTATGTTTGTACTTGGGAATCACATTATGTATGTTATAGATTGTTCTTGTTCTATGAAGGTAGTCATATCAGCTTCGTACCTCTTTTTCCTTTGACCTATACTTTGACTTAGGTGATCAAGAGAGGGGGCGGTAGGCTTGGCTATCAAACTTGCTACTTTGATCCTTTAAGGTCACCAGGGAAGCCTCCCTTGTGGTAGACCTCCTCCATCACTAAAACAAAGGGATTTCTTACGAAGGCGACAATGGTAGGGTTTCCTGTAGTTACGCAAGATTTGGTGATCTTGTGTTGGGCTTTGCAAAACTACAAATACTACAATAACAAGTTGGATCGATGAAATTAATTCCTCACACTCCTATGCTAGGTTAAGTTGCCTTGTGTTAAGAAGGCATCAATGTAGTGTGAAGGAGGGGTAAGGCATGTCCTAACTTAGGTTGAAAAGGAGGCATTATTGAGCTTAGGTCTTTAGTTGCGGGGCAAGGTTCTGTTATATCCGAGAAATATGCATAAACATATAGTGAGATCTATAGGCCTAAACTTCTATGCATGCATCAATAAACAATAAATCAAAGAAAGAAAGAACCAAAGGAGTCAAAATATCAAGACAAGGATTTACATGGTAAAACCCCAATGTGGAGAAACATCCATAGAAAGCTTGGTCTTTGTATTCCTCGAGAAAACTCCAATCTTACATGAGCATCCTTCCACAAGTGCCTTAGAGCAAATTAATTCACTACAATATGACAATATGACCTCCTTCACCTCATTTATATATGAGAGAGTGAAAGGAAAACAAATCTCATGTTGAGACGCTAGAGGGCTCACTTTCTTTCAATCGGATGAACCCGAGATAGAGATAAGGACTTTACAGGGCTAAGGGTCTTGATGCATGTGGGATAAGACCTTTTAAAGGATAATGAGTTATTGAAGAATAACTTTACAAAAATACCAATAGGAATTCATTAGCACATTCTAACATTCCCCCTTAATGATGACTAGAAGGATAGAATCACAGTTGGAGTAGCGTGTCATTAACTAAAATCTTCCCTTGATGACAACTTCGCCTCTGCCATGGATTTGGTGAAGATATCATCAACTTGTTGTTCAGTAGGGAAATACTCCAAACGAATAACAGCATCAGCTACCATATCTCAAATGTAATGAGTATCAAGATCAATTTGTTTAGTATTGGAGTGATAGACTAGATTGTAAGCAAGTTGAATAGCACTCCGATTATCACATCTTATCTCAATAGGAGCATTCTAAACTAGTCCAAGCTCAATAAGAACATGTCGGAGCTAGACTGCCTCTTTAGATGCTTCCTCAGCTTCCTTGTACTCTGCTTCACAAGAAGAAAGAGAAAGTGTTCTCAACTTCTTACTGGATCATGAAATGGGACCTGACCCAAGCTGAAAGACATATCCGACAGTAGACCTTCTGTCAATAGTATCTCTTTCCCAATAAAAAACGATGTAACCAAGAAGTGAAGTAGAAACCTTGCTTGAATGAAAAACACCATAATGTAGAGTGCCCTTAAGATATCGATGAATCCTCTCAGTTGCTTTCTAATGGCTCTCATGAGCATTTTGCATAAACCTGGATACCATGCTAACAACAAAGGAGAGACCAGGCCTGCTATGTGTTAGATAGATCAAACTCCCAACAAGTTGGTGATAGAGTGTTGCATCAATAAGAGGATCGTCACAATCAACAATCAATTTTACTCGAGACTGAAATGGTGTTGGTGAAGCCTTACAACCACTCATATGAAACTGAGCTAACAAATCCAAAGCATACTTAGGCTAAGAAAGGAATATCCCATCAACCATGTGCCACACCTGAAGAGCAAGAAAATAATGCAATAGGCCCAAGTCTTGTTGGGTATGTGTTATATTATTTGCATGACCAACCCCACGTGTTGCGTTGCGTCGGGGGGGGGTCACAGGAGGTTTACAAGAGGGTGTATCCCCCCCTTCCTGAGGGGTCACAGGGGGAAGATCCCTCCTGTCCGGGGGGTTGTAGTCCACCCCTAAAAAATTTTTTTTTTTGGCGGTTTTTGGCGTCCATTTTTAGCAGTTATTCAGCACATGGTTTTCGTTGAGGTTTTCTAATTCTAATTAAGGAATTAGGGTTTTTTACTAAACAGGGTCAATATATTAGGGGTTTTGGATGTCACGTGATCCCATAGATATTAGGGATTTTGAATGAAGAGATTGGTTGCAAGATTTTGAAACTTTCATCGATGTGATTTTATATTGTTTGAATTCTTGGCTTAGTGTGGTGTGTCGAAACCTTTGAGACTTTCCAAAGGAATGACAAGCCTTATTTCATATCATCATAATGCCCCAACTTTGCAAAGTTTGTGAAAGCATGCTATATCGCGGCCTTTAAAAACTTTGAGCCTTGCAATGTGTCATAAGCCTTTGAATCTATGAATCCTACAATAAATGATTCTCACTTTTCCTTTGCTTTATGTGGGTTGCATCATAAAAAAATTATGGCAAGCGATACCTTCCCTTTGTCACAATCTTGCATGTTTTATAGTTTTGCAAGGATGTGATATGTTGAATCATGGTGACTTTTGATGTCAAGGGATGACCTATCCTTATTGAAATTTTGCATGTTTCACAATCTCATGGGGGCACAACATGTCACACATTATCAATTTTTATTTCTCCTTTGTTGCAACTTTGAAGTTTTGTATCCTGGCAAAATGCTGCACAAATTCAAGTTTGTACTCGTCGCAATGTTTGAATGTTTGTGACGTTGCAAAGTATGAAAGTTTGTGATGTTGCGATGTATCACATCTTCCATGATTTTAGGAAATTTTTGATGATGCAATGTGTCGCAATTTTTTGGAATTTTGTAAACTTGAGCATGTTGCAATAATTTGTAAAGAAATAAACTTTGGATCAAAGCAAAGAATTTCAAGGCTTGCCTAAAATGATGATTGTGAGAGATGGTAAAGAAATCAAAAATTGAGAGGTCCAATAAAAAATTCATTGAAGTTATGAACAAGGTTGTTATTGGGCCTTAAGCCATCTAGTTAGGGACTTCATTAAAAGCAAGAAGCACGCACTTTTCTTCAATTTGTAATATGAACAAGTTTGGATTCTCAAAACTCAAGAAAATGGTAGGAGGGGCCACAACGTTTTGCTCAAGTTATATGACAAAGGAAAAAAGAAAGGGGAAGTTGTTGTTTGCTCAATTCATCGTTAACATTGAAGTAACAAACATTGATGATCTCAATAGTTGTTTTCATTGTTATTTGGGTGTGGGTGTGGTAATGAGAGTCAATAATAAATAAGATAATAAACAAGCCAATACATTGTATTGAAGTAAGTTAATAAGTGGATAAACATTGTGTTATAATCTTTTGGCAAGGTAAAGTCCTACTTTAATTTGTTCATGTTTTCCCAATTTTTGATGATCTAGGTAGTCTTAACATGGATCAAACCCTTGGAGTAAAGTTACATGGTTGAAGTTTCATTAATCAAGAGGAATTATGGCTCCTAACAAAATTCCTGCCAAATTTGAGGGAAAATTTCCACCGAAATGAAGGTGTGTTTGTCCACTTATTAGATCCAAAGACACTCTACAACCTAGTATGACATAGATGTTGTAACATNATGGCTCCTAACAAAATTCCTGTCAAATTTAAGGGAAAATTTCCACCGAAATGAAGGTGTGTTTGTCCACTTATTAGATCCAAAGACACTCTACAACCTAGTATGACATAGATGTTGTAACATAACATGAGTAACATCGACACATGTTCTCTCTCTCTCTCTCTCTCTCTCTCTCTCTCTCTNNNNCAAAATTTGCACTTATAGGTTCGGTAATCTTATTTTTTAACCCTACAAGTAAAGGAGGGTATTGCTAATAACAAAGATTCAATATGATCCAAAATAAATAGAAGTGAGCATATAATGATACTTAGCTACACCGTGAACAAAATTGCAATGTAACAGATATATCCAATCGTTAAGTTTGAAGGCAATTCTATTGTCTTACGGAGTGAAACTAAAATAAAAGGTCTGATTCCATGATATTGGGAGTTGGATATTCCATAATTGACTAAAATTAACTCGTTATCTTATTGATGCCACCGTGTTTTTATTTACGAAAATATTATCCTCTATTTTTGTCTACAACAAATCATAAGTTGCCATGTGTTTTATTTATATCGACAATCATACACTATCATATGAATGTTATCAAAACAAAACAATGGCAAGAATGGGATTTCCGTTTGAATCATTTTCATCTTTGATGCCCACTTTCAACACCTCCATCGACTTTGCATCCTAGCCTAGTTTCATATATATGTTCCCAACCCAACTTGTGACCTATTTTCTCTTCGGCTCATTGTCCACGCCAGCAACAACACCCTCCTCAAGGCCCTTACCATTCAAATTTTTAGCTTAATTGCAACCCCTTTTCTCATCCCTCAGCACCATCGACTCTGTCTAATCATTAGGTGGTTGCACCTTTTCTCAATCTAAATATGTGGCTACCTCCTTCACCAACTTTTATTTAGGTTCGTCCTCGACTTATGCACCTTCATTTTCATTTAGACCCTTTTGATCTTTTGCTTCCACTTATTCCTCGACCTCAACTCTTAGTTTCCCCTTCGGTACCCCAACTTCATCTTCGAACTCATGTTCTTTCACTTTTAGCACCCTCATATCATCCAAGGGTTTCTCGTTTTGTGTTATGATGTCCTCTGCAACAACCCCATATTTTAGTAGTATCATTGCTTCAAACCTCAATTGATCCTTTGGCACCCCTAGTTTCCCCTTCGACACCCTTGCTTTGACTTTGGTCCCCTCTTCTTTCACTTTTAACACCCCGATGTCATATGGGGGTTTCTCATCTGATTCCTCGATGTCCTCTACAACAACCACAACCCCATCTTTTAATAGTATTGCAGTTTCAAATCCTAGTTTATCCTTCGACATACCCTCTACATAGTTGGCTTCAACTTCAATTGGATTTTTTTCCTGGCAATCATTGATCGCACTAAATGGGTCAACTTTGTTGTTAAAGCATTAACAAATTATGATTTGATAAGACTCATATCAAACTAAAAGTGCATGTGTCCAAAATTATGGTTAAATAGTAGAGCTTATAATTAATAACAAATACTAATAATTTATACTAGGAAGAGCAAATAAATTCTATATATACATGCATACAAATAGTAAAGACTCAATCCTCTAGAAATATGAAATATGATGATCACTAGTGCCTTCGACCAATAAAATTTCTAAAAATAAAAATAATTCAATAACATTAAAATATTAATTAATTATTTTATTTTTTCCTTTATCCAAAACCACTAGATTAAGAAAGTTCAGCCATCCATCTGGAAAGATGACTAAATAATATATTCCACAACATTCCTCAGCCATACGGTTCATCCATCCATCTGGGAGGATGACTAAATAATGTCTTCTACAACATTCCTCACCCATAAGTTACTCAATAACTTCAATTAAAAGATTATTTAATCTTCATAAAGCCATTTAATCTTCTTTAAGCCATCATATAAAGTGAAAATGAGTTTTATAAAAACATAGTTGCTTTGAAAAAAACAATATTTTTATCAATTGAAATGATGGGTTTATTAGTAAATGTTCGTTGAAATGTTTATCAATTGAAAGCTAGGAATGTTCGTATGTCCATGTGCGTTGGTTGGTTTATGAATACACACGCATTACTTCGAAATGCATATGAATTGAACACCATGCACATTCTTACGTCCATAATTTACAACATCAAATTACACAACAATTGAACACCATGCACATTCTTACGTCCATAATTTACAACATCAAATTACACAACCAATTTTCGCATCAAGAACCAAATAATGGTTAAAAACGTTTCAATCTACTACCCATGAGGAATGTTTATCAGTTTGTCATACGCACATTTCACATTTCATTTTTCATGCTTAGGATTTTATTTTTTTAAACAAAAATGAGAAACGGGTATAAATATATTAGAAAGGAGCATGGATTTCTTTTAAAAAACAAAAAAAAAAAAAAAACACACAAATTTACAGACTGCTTATAGGCTGAAAATGTATTAAAAAAACTTGATGTCTATGTCCCTATTCTTGTTTGTATTTTCTGATTTAAGTTAATGTTGTTTATACAAAAATGCTAAGGAAATGTGGTTACAAAAGAGCAGAGCAAGTAAAAAACTTTGCTAATCATGCAAATTAGTGCAAATATAGATTTGTGTCCACCTGGTTCTGTTGCTGGACCTCAATCTCCTGAGTTGTTGTTGGGTCTAGATTTTCTACTTGAACCGATGTTGGGACCAGAAGCGCATTTGGATGCAGTTGTGGGTGGAGTGCTTCATTTGAGGCTCGGGATTCGGCAGAATTGGCTGGTCGGTTGTGTTCTTGGACGTTGTGTTGATGTTGAGATCGATGAATCGAATGAATCAAGGATGAATTCCTATTAACCCCACGCATGAATAGAGCCATTTCTGCATTGTGGCGTTGCTCCTGAGCCTGGAACTATTGAGTCTGTTGTTCAACTTGTGTTTTGAGCAATGCGATTTCTTCCTGCTGAGATTGCATTTGTTCCTGAATTCTACCTATAATGCATTCCGAGCACTGGCAGTCACCCTTACTACAGCGCCACATATTTACGCAAGGTTGATAGCGGTCTAGAGGCCAATTGAACCAGGGCTTGAGATGATAACCAACAGTGCCACCACCTTTGTGATTCAGGTGCGCTCCTTTCTAGCGAACAAAGAGAGGCAAAGGCAAAAGGTTGCAAGGGGTAAAAGCCAACGACATGATGTTGGTGAATTGAATTTCGCGCGAGTGGCTGACAGAGGGTGAGGCCATGGTCGTATGTCTTAAAAATCTCCAGGACATGCGAGGATCATTACAGGGGAAAGTGTGGAGTGCAGAGTACCAGTTCCTACGTAAGGGGGAGACAGAAATGACAGGCTGCAACTTGAAGGGGAGCGAATATGAAGGGAGGCATCGAACACAAGACATGTCGACATGCGGAGGAGGAGAGAGGCACGTGGAGGGATCGTGAAATTGTTCAAGGGAAGGATGCACTCGCAATAGAATGTTCAAGGGAGTGACTAGAACGATGCAATTTTCTTAGGGAATAGGCACATAGCTAATTGAGAAATTTTTCCTTAGCTTCCTGATAGAAAATGATTTTTCTTCTTTAGCGAGAGAGTCGTCTATGGCATTCTGAGATCTATACACATGGTAATAACAAACTTTTTCAATTTTGTGTTCCATGTCTTTGATTTGGAGTAGAGTTCTGGAAATATTGGGTTGCGTGGTCTTGAGAGTTTGACGAAGTCCCCTTATGATTAGATCAGAATCGCCAATAATCGTGAGCCTTGAATATCTATTCCCTAGAATAAGGTGAAGCCCCATGAATACTGCAAGGACACTTGTGTGGTTATTAGTAGCTTTCCCTAATCCCCAAGAAAAAATCATAACCTTGTTTCCTTCGGAGTTGAAGACAAATCCCCTCGTGCATGTCGCCCCTGGGTTACCTGTCGATGCTCCATCAAAAAAGAATAAGTGAGAATTATTTTGACGTTTCCATTGTAGAAATTATTAATTGGGTAATCGCAGCCACCACATATGTTGTTTTGGATTTTGAGTGGGATTGGTGCGATTGGCGAAGTGATTGCCTAAGAGTCTAGTTATCCAAATTTGCTCCGAGCCTGTGAGCAAAACTTGACTGACTGGAAGTTTATTCTTGATAGAGAAAGCTTCTGAAAGGAGGCCACAAGCTTGTGTCTGAACCCACTGAGGGGGAAGAGATTTATTTTGAAAAATCGCCTTATTTCTTGCTAACCAAATTCCCCGACAGGTGAACTTTGGAATCTACCTCCACAGACTTGCAAAGAGAAGTTTTTTATTGAAGTTGTCAGCATATCTTTGCTTCCAATGGATAAACATATCGTTCCAATTAGAAGGAGGATGAAATTTAGGACGAAGAGGGGCAAGCATGATATCACAAACTTGCATGGTGAAGGGGCATTCAAAAAACATATGTTGAATTGTTTCTTTGGAAGCCATGCAGAGGGCACACTAGATGGGCCAGCGATGCCTTGCTTCTGAAGATTATCAGTTGTAAGAATTTTGTCATGTATCATGACCTAGGTGAAAGCATTGATTTTTGGGAGAAAGGGTCCATACCATACATAGGACCAAATCTTGGAGAGAGGCGACCCTGGATAATCTGCAAGAAGACTAACATATCCTAATTTGACTGAATAATGTGCTATACCCCAGCAGCGAGAATCTATGCAATGTGAGTTGAGAGGGACGCATACAACAAGTTTCTCAAAGAGAATAGGGAGAAGAGGAAGGACATGATCATGGGGGAATAAAGTTTTCCAAGACTGCCAAAGGCCATTTATTGTCCATTCAGAAAAATCTTGGAGCTTTGAGTAGCCATTGGAGATTCACCAAAGCTTGAGGGGGTTAAGAATTTTGATTTTTTCCAACGGTGCCCTTCCTAGAATACTATTCGGCCAGACATTGATGAGGGCGTCATTCCCAGGAGCCCAGGAAATCTTAGTTTGAATTAGAGGGGTTGCCACTCTTAACAATTTCCATATTGGAGAGTCATTGGAGGAGGGAAGGGGGGTATACAAGTTGTGAATTCGAGGAAAGCCAATATATTTGGCTAAAATAGATTACTTCCACCAATCCAAGGGTTCAGAGATGAGGCGCCAAACCAGCTTTACTCCTAGCACAATATTCATGAGAGAAGGGTTACGAACTGCCAAACCTCCTTTGCTAGTTGGTTAACACACGGTTGTCCAATTCACAAGATGAAAATTTTTTGTGTTTGTTTTCCCCCCTTCCCATAGAAATCCTTGAAGAGTTTTTGATACTTTTTCAAGGATTCCTTTAGGTGCTACTAGACCTGCACACTGAAAAATTGTTGATGCAGACAAAACAGATTTATTGAGAATGATTTTACCTACCAGATTTAACCAATGAACACCCCAACTTTGAATTATGTTGGTTAATTTGTCCAAAATTGTTTTTCAATCATGTGAAGAGGTGAGGCTTTAAAAAATGGGCATGCCAAGATAGTTAAAGGATTTCCATTAACGATCAAAGGAAATCCAAATATTCTAGAGATGATATCTTGATGATGTCATGTTATATTCCATCCGTAGATTCTGCTTTTGTTGATATTTATTTTCCCTCCTGAAGCTATTAAGAAGTTGTCCAAAACCCGTTGGAACCTCCTGGAAATGATAAGGGAGGCGGCTCCAAGGAGAAGAGTTTCATTGACAAATTGGGAATGATTTATTGCTTTGACTCTTGAAATTATTTGGATTTCAGGAAGACGCCCCAATATGTGTTCCTCTTCCAGTTTGCGACTTAGAGAATCCACCATTAGAATGTAAAGAGAGGGTGACAAAGGGAAGCCCTTCCTTAGCCCTCTATTTGATTTGAAAAAATGCCTCGGACAACCATTTATCATCGGGGCTATCCATGGGGAGCCAATATAAGTTTTAATCCAGACTATGAATTTCGAGGAGAATCCATACTGATCTAAAACCTTTGAGAGAAAAGAGTGTTTTACGTGATCAAAGGCATTTGTCAGATCTAGTTTGAGCACCATTCCTTTGTCTTTGTGTCCCCTGCTAGAGTGAATAGCTTCCTGGACTAGAATTATATTGTCAGGGATTTGTTTATTTTCCATGAACCCACCTTGATTTTCAGAAACCAATTTCGAGAGAAGGGGTTTTAGTCTCAAGGAAATAATCTTAGTAATAATTTTATAGGAAGAAGTGCATAGAGATATTGGTTGAAATATGGAGAAATTAGATGGGTTCATCTCCTTCGAAATGAGGGCCAAGAAAGTTGAGTTAGTAGCTCAATCCACTTTCTTCTTCTGAATGGTGTGGTTTAACATGCGTCGGAGGTCATGTTTAATTAAACCCCAAAAGTGTTTGTAGAATCTGATAGAGAAATCGTCTGGACCTGGGGCTTTGTGTTGATCAAGGGTCCTTATAGCTTGGAGTATTTCTTCATCGGGGATCTCTTGAGTAAGAAGTTCATTGTCTTCCATTGTTATACTCTGTGGAATATGTCATTACATCTCTTGGGTGGCTATTTCGTTTTCTTCTTGGTTTCTTTGGGAATACAAATCTGCAAAGTGTTGGCTTGCTGCCATTTTAATTTGATTGAAGTTTTCAATTATTTGTCCGAACTCTGATTGGATCTTTGATACTGTATTTTTTTTTCTTCTTTGTTGTGCCTGTTTGTGGAAGAAATAAGTGTTTGAATCGCCATCTCTTAACCATAAAATCCTAGATTTTAATCTCCAATGTTCCTCTTCTCTTCTCATTGCGGAGTGGAGGTTTTGATATGGATCTTTTTCCCTGTTTAGAGCTTCCTGAGTTACTTCTTCTTTTTCTATTATTCTTTGAATATTTGTTAACTCTTAAAGTCTAGATTGTCTTTCTTTATTTGGGAGAATAAAGGTAGATTTATCCCATTCCTTAAGCACTTGTTTGACCGCTTTAAGCTTATTTTCCCAAACATAATTTGGAGAGTCGTTGATGGGAGATGACCAGGATTGTTGAACCAGGCTAGAGATGAAGGGGGAGTCGAGCCAAAAGGGATTGAATCTGAAGGGTAAAGGCCCGAGGTTTTGGGGAGGGGAGAGATGGAGAGAGATAGGTTTATGATCTGAAATAGAAGAGGGATTAATACAGGAAGAAATGTCATAAGGGGAGAGAAAAAATCCGTTGTTGATGAGGAATCGATCCGGCCAGGATGCTATATGATCGAGTCCAGCCCGATGATTATTCCAAGTGAATTTCCCTTTTAGGGGTCGAATATCTTGAAGGTCCCATTCGGAGATGAGATTAGATAGTTTTTCACTTTAAGGGTCTCTCACCTGACTTCCACCCCTCTTCTCTGTTTGGTAAATATAGGTGTTGAGATCACCACACACCACTATTGAAGTCATATCCAAAGAATATCGGATTGCAAACAGAGAAGACCAGAATTCTATCTTATCTAAGTATATGTTTGGCATGTAAATATTTATAAGGGAAAATTTTGAATTAGTGTCTTTATGCTTTAATACAATGAGAATCCAATGATCAGAACAAAGGGTTATCTCTTCTTTCCAAGTTTGTGAATCCTAGAGAGTTAGGATACCTCATGAGGCACTTGTTAAGCTTATGGTTGTTCCTTCACCTATTTGGAGAGATTTTTTAGCTTGTTTTAACGTTGAGGAGTCCTCCATTTTTCGTTTCCTGGAGGATAGTTACAGAGGTCTTCTCTAATTTGACAAGATCTTTCAGAGCTTCGACCTTGGATTTATTGTTGATGCCTCTTCAATTCCATGAGAGGTATTTCATTGACGATGAATGGAGGGGATCTATCCACTGGGGACGGGATGATCTGCACCCTTGTTTCCGCCTCTCTTCCCTACATTGTTGAGTGAGCTTTCAATGGAATGTTGCTTCCCAAACGCTTTTTCTTTGTTGGCATTGTCTTCCCTGACATCTTTGTTTGTGCGCCTTCCTAATTTTATGATCTTTTCTATTATGATTTTGCCTTCCTCCATGTTTTCCTGCGTTGTTCCTTTGGCTTTGTTTCTTCCTAGGGGGTCTGGTAGTTGTGTCTCTTGGATTTCTTTCATGTTTTCTTCCTGAAAATTTTCCTCTTCTCCTGATTCCTTCCCAACCGGATGCATTTCTTACATGGGGTGTAATGGAGGTACATCTTCGAGGGAGAACAAAGGCGCGAGATCATTCATCCTTTCACCACCTGCAGAGGATTCTACAAGTGCCTCAAATGAGTTTTTTGGGATTGGCATTTTTCCTTTGAGCGAGGACTGATCAGGACCTTGATTTGCTTCATAGGATTTGGTTTTGTGCTCCATTGTTCGAGAGTTGGTGTTTTGCACTGGGATTGACTCTCCACTCTTTGAACCTCAATTTTGACCAATGTTTGCTTTCTTTCTTACTTTTTTCCAACCCTCTTCTTGTGCTTCTTATGTTTCAGTCACTTCTTGCTTGTTCTTTGGACAATTTCTTGCAAAATGCCCATATTCTTGACACATTTTGAATTTGAAAGGGATTTGCTCATAGTCTAGTTTTTTAATGT
>SNQJ01S0094706.1:36497-54319 GCA_010110895.2 Picea sitchensis | reverse complement strand
TAATGCACTTTGGTTGTCTTTCACAGAGAGTATATCCACTCCATTATGGCACATGCAAGTATGAGATGGAGTTGGTTTTATAGATCAACTCTATTATCTGACCCAGAAAACTAACTATGCAATCCACACTTCTGAAAGGGAAATCACTCATCAATCATCAAGACATAGCATGGGTAGTTCAATAGTCAATACACTGAGTATGCTGTGGTTCACAATGTGTTGTTGTGGACTTCACTAGTTCTCCTTCAAATATGTCTGACCACCGCTGCCAACATTCATGTCTAAAAACCAAATTCATAAAAATAGAGCATATGCAAAAACAAAGCAAGTAAAGATCTCTAAACAATTATATGATGGAAATCCTAGTCTAAGTTGTACTGCTATCATCTAACAGAGTTAAAGCTTTAGTTGATTTAATGTTTACACTACTGAAAACAAATGCTAATGCTAATCTACGAAGATGATGACCTTTGTTGGGTGGTGGGCCCTTGCCACTTTAATAGGTTAGCTATTGAAGTCTATAGTAAGCTTGTCTTCAACCCACACATTACTCTCACTCAAATATCAAAACATAACATCAAACTTTTGTTAACAACTCAACTCATATTCAATCATATACAATCAAGACATGGAGATAAATGGTGTTCTTCTATTAGTCTTCACTCAGAATATGTCCTGCAATATCATACACTGTTTCACATGATGGTAATATGCTAACTCTCCTACCTTCCACCATCCTTTCCATGGCTATTTAATAGTCTTAGTCATGAAACACAAGGAGGTGAAATGATTTGCAAATCAGTCAAATGTTTAAATTTAATTATTCGGTTACATCTTTTAGCTTCATCCTCATGACACGAAGTGCATGAGGATGAGACAATCAACAAACTATTCTAACATAGCCTTGCTAAATAAAATAAACATCCACCAATTGTCTTGGGCGATCTGGAGCTAAACTTGGTACATTTGGTTCTCTATATTGGTACCAGATTGTGACAGGTAGATATTACCAGATCACAACAGTGCGCAAATGGTGGCACCGGATCATGACAGTCCACGACTGTTGGTACCGGATCACAACAGACGAGATTTTAGTACCAGATACATTTGGTACCAGATTCAGATAGTGGTAGTCTTGGTGCACAAGTACCGGACAGTTGAGCTGGTACAGGAAGGTTGGATATCTAGAGGTCAAAGATTATACATGGTAAATTGAAGCATTAGTACATGAAATATTTAATTCTTAACTTCAATAAACCAAAAAATGCATGAATTAACCATACTTTACCTTATGACCTTATCACTGGCTAATGGTAGCGCTCTTGTCATTCACCCAAGCTTTAGGTAGGCCAAAAAGGTATAGATGAAGAGTATAATAGGGTAATGGGGATGTCAATTTCAGGTCTCAACACCTATGTTTTCACCTTCGAGTTCTAGTTCTTCTTCCTCTAAGCATTCTCATCATTCTCATAATTCTAGCCATAAAGCCTCTTTTAAGAAACCATTATTAAATCTTGATGTAAAATTTGCTTTACCTATGTTTAATGGAGATGTTAATTCTCAAAAGCTAGATAATTGGATCCAATAGGTTGAAATGCATTTTTGTGTCCAACATATTGATGAAGAAGAAGTTAAAGTGCAACTAGCTTCTCTTCGGTTGGAAGGCACCACTCTCGTATGGTGGGAGAGAAAGCTTTAGGACATAAGTAAGTGTGGTAAGCTTCTTTCCTCATGGTCAGAATTTAAATCAACGATAAGGAAGAAATTTTATCCATTAGGGTATTTACATAAAGCAATGATGGAATGACAATCTTTAAGGAAAAGTAAAGGACAAACTGTACAAAGTTTCACAGAAGAACTTAGAAAGAAAGCTCTTGCATTGAACATTCCTTTGGATTCTTATGAAACTTTAATGAAGTATATTGGTGCACTTCACAATTATATTCTCCATACTTTGCTCTTATTTAACCCCACTAGTCTTGACAAAGTTTTTGTGCAAGCCGCTCGCCTTGAGAACATGGGGAAACATGTTTAAGAAGATCCCACAAAGAAACCTTCCAATTTCCCACAAAAGACTTTTAAGAAGTTTAAAAGGAAGGACAAAAAAAACACTACAGTTATGAGAGAAGGAGGAAAACTATCTTGCACTCATTGTAATAAGATTGGTCACGATGAAGAACATTGTTGGAAACTGCATCCAGAAAAGAAACCGAAATCGTTCAGTGGAAAGGGGAAGACGAAGATCGTTGCTACAGTGGAAAAAGATCTTGGCTCTGATTCAGGAGATGAAGGAAAGATCAAAACGGTTGGAGTACAAGGTAAATATTCTCTTCATGCTAGTTCTAGTTCCAATGATGAAGCTCACGTTGATGAACAAAAGAGGAATGAGTTATTTCATATAAGAGTTGTATCTAAAATTACTAACATAGATACATTATTTGATCCGGGTTCCCAAGTAAACTTAATATCTGAAGCACTTGTCAAAAGTATGGGTCTTGAAATGAAACCACATCTGAAGCCTTATCCTCTTGGTTGGGTATGTGATAAAGAAAAACTTAATGTCACCAAACAATGTAGGATCAGATTTTCTATTGCTTCAAAATTTATTGATGAAGTGGATTTGGATGTTGCACCACTTGATATATGTGGCATAGTGTTGGGAAGTCCTTATCTTTATGAAAGAAAAGCAGTCTTCTTTCGTCATAAGAATAAATACCACCTTACTAAAGGGAAAGTGGAATATATTGTTAGAGCTCACAGCGTGAGGGTAAATACAACACTTGTTAGTGTAGGGAAAATGAAAAGACTCTTAAACACTAATAAGAGATATGTACTCATGGTTGTAAGAGAGAAAGATGTCGGGACATCCGACGCTTTCCAAGGGTGTGATCCATCTCATAAAAATGAATTAATTGATATTGTTTCTCATGATGATATTTTTCAGGAACCAGATGGATTACATCCTAAGAGGGAAATCCAACATGAGATACATCTTCAACAGGATTCTCCTCTTCCTAATTTGGGCATGTACAAGATGTCAGTGTGGAGATGATAGAGATCACGAAGTAGGTATAGGTCTTATTGGATGAAGGAGTTATCAGGCCCAGTTCATCTCCTTGTGGTTCTCCGATCATGATGGTGCCAAAGAAAGATGGCACATGGCGAATGTGTGTCGATTACCGGGCCTTAAATAAAATCACGGTGAAAAATCGATACCCTCTTCCTCGCATAGATGATTTACTTGATCAATTGAAGAATGTTGTCTATTTCACTAAGTTGGATTTGCGTAGTGGATATCATCAAATCAGAATCACAGAACATGATGCATGGAAAACTGCCTTTAAAACCAAACATAGATTGTTTGAGTGGTTAGTTATGTCGTTTGGGCTTTGTAATGCTCCGACAAATTTCATGTGTGTGATGAATGATGTATTCAAGCCTTTCCTAGATGACTTTGTGATTGTATATTTAGATGCCATTCTTGTTTTTAGCGAGACTTGGGATGAGCATGTGAGGCATGTAAAGAAAGTATTGGATACTTTTAAAGGGAAAAGTTGTATGTAAAATTGTCTAAATGTGAATTTGGAAAGACTGCACTTGTGTACTTAGGTCATATTGTAGGAGGAGGACAATTGAAAATTGACCCTTCCAAAATTGATGCAATTGCAAATTGACCTGAGCCAAAAAGTGTAACTAAAGTTTGAAGCTTCTTAGGTGCAGTCCAGTATTGGAAGAGATTCATTCCAAACTTCTCCTTTATAGTAGCTCCTTTGCATGCCTTAACCCGTGTGAAGAACACTTTTCAGTGGGAAGGAAAGAAAAAAAAAACTTTCGACACTTTGAAGGGGAAGATCAATACTGCACCAGTATTAGCATTGTCGAATCTTCAACAACCTTTTGATATCGAGACAGATGCCAATGGATACGCCATGGGTGCAGTATTGATGCAATATCATAAGCCTATCTGTTACCACTCTGAAACTTTTAAACAATTTTTTGTTAACTATTCTACATATGATAAAGAGTTGTATGCATGAGTCCAGAGCATAAATAAATGGAAGCACTACTTGTTAGGGAAGGAAACAATCATACATACAGATCACCAACCCTTATAGTATCTTCAAGCACAAACCAAATTGAAACAATCTCGACACTACAGGTGGATGGGTTTTCTACAACAATTTCACTTCGTAATCAATTACAAAAAGGGTATAAGTAACAAGGTAGATGATATGCTTTCTAGACCTCATATTGTTGCTTCTACTATTTTGAAGAATGTCTCTTTATCTCATGATATCTATGTAGAACAATATGCTATTGGTGAAGAATTTAAAGAAGTATATGTGAAGCTAACCCTTGGTGCACAGGTAGAGAACTATTGTCTACAGGGAAAATTACTCTACCATCTTGGGAAGATATGTATTCCTACAAGTGAACGAGTCCATGTAATATGAGAAGCTCACACGTCTCTCGTGTCTGGGCATTTTGGGGCAGGAAAAATTATGGCTCATTTGTAAAGGTTTTGTTACTGGCCTCAAATGAAAGCAATTGTAACTAAATATGTAAAGGGGTGTGTGATGTGTTCTAATTGTAAGCCCACTAATAGAAAACTGGGGCTATACTCACCACTTCATGTTCCATCCCATCCGTGGGAAAGTGTATCCATGGATTTTGTAGGGGGTTTACCAATGACCAAAGGGGGTCATGATTATTTGTATGTTGTACTGGATAGGTTCAACAAGATGTGTATATTGATGCCATGTAGAAAGAAGATCACTGCTGAGAAGACTGCTAATATCTTATTTCAACATGTTTGGGTTCACTTTGTGTTACCCACATCCATTGTTTCAGATAAAGATACTTGATTCCTTGGGGACTTTTGGACTAGCTTGTGGAGAATGATGGACACCAAATTGAAGAGGAGCACTGCTTTCCATGCACAGACCGACGAACAAACAGAGGTGGTAAACCAAACAGTGGTGCTTTTTCTTCTAGGCTACTGCAACAAGCGTCCCAAGGTATGGGATGAGCAGATACCCTATGTACAACATGCGTACAACTGAGCTTTACATTCATCCACTTAGAGTTCACCTTTTGAGACATGTTTTGGGTACCTACCAAAGGTTCCTTTGGACTTAATGTATGGGAGAGATGTCGATGTGAATGGAGAATGAACAGAGGACAGAGCCCACAAGTTCATCCAGAGGATCCAATAGATACACTAGGTAGTCAGGGAATAGTTGGAGAAAAGTCAAGCACAATATAAAGCTCGACATGATAAGCACAAGGTTGATCATCAGTTCCAGGTTGGAGACCGAGTATGGATTCACATCAATAAGGAGATATTGAAGGGTGAAGGAAAGAAACTCAAGCCCATTCATTATGGACCCTTCACTATCTTGGAGAAAAGTGGTACCAATGATTTTTGTCTGGATCTTCCACCTTATATGCAGATTTACTCAGTTGTGAACGTCGAGAACTTGAAACTTTTTTAGCCTCCCATCATCATGGATCAAGATGAGGAAGTTTCAATACCTTCAGTTGATGAGTTTGCACCTGAGTACTTGGATGAGCTACAGGAAGATATCATCCTGGACAGAAGGATGAGGACTTCATGCATGGGTGATATTGATTATCTTCGAGTAGGCTTAAAATGCACTCATCCAAGCAAGGAAAAGTGGACCAAGAAGGACAAAGTGAGGGGGCTCTTCCCTCACTTACCAGTTGATTGATGAAATCTTTTAGTGGTCCAAAAATCTCTCATTGGAAAGGTGTGATCCAAAAAGGATCCAAAGAAGGCTAAGAATAACTCAGAACTCATAGAGGCAACTCAGAACGCTCAGAATGGCTCCAACAGACAAAGAAAGGGAAAAAATTCAAGTTCCCAAAACTCAGTGAAAACAACATGATCGTGAAGAGCACTTCACAAGATTTCTAATGGTGTAAACGACTCGTCAAACGAAGTTAAGGTTTGAAATATATCTACGGTCAAAGTTGCGGTCAAGCAGGGAAAGTCAACAAGGGGCCACATCATCATCCATACTATTGACGTGAGGAATTGATATGGTAGGATGATGTCAGAAAGATGACTACTGACGTCAAAATGCCATGTGGCAGCACCAGAGGTTGCCACATGTCACCCACCAATGGGATTTTTAGGGGTCCATGTGGACCAGTAGGAAAATGCCATGTGGCACCCCCAGGCAACACCACGTGGCACCACCTAGGAAGCACCACGTGTCATGTACGGATTGACAGGGATTTAAGTTAGCGAACATGTGGACTAATCAAAGGGCACCACATGGCCCAATCAACGGGTGACACATGGCACCCCCGAAGCACCCAATAACAATCCGTGAACGAATTTCAAAAATAAAAAAATTGGCGGGTCTGCCAAATCTGGCGGACCACACCAACTTTAGTAGCAAGTTGGAAGGACTTCTAGTGACTCCGCTAAAGTTAGTGGGGGTCAAATATGTTGCAAATATATATATATATATATATACAACAAACATACCAAAACAGAGTCCGTAGGATTCGACCCTAGAACCTCCGCCAATGCCCAAGCCTTAACAAATCCACCCACAACCACTACGTCGCAGGTATCGCTTGGTACATTCGCCTACAATTAAATTTAAAAAGGTGCAATTCACCTAGCTATGGAGAGGAGAGGTGCGGACCGTACGACCTGATGGCACAAATTTTGGGGTGGTACAGTCATCATTGCAGGTTGCAGAGGGCACAGAAACCGAGACACAATTCTTCTTGGGCTTGGGAGTGCCAGAGTCATATCCGAGTGTGGAGACAAGAATTTTTGGGTAATTCAACGCCATGAATTCAGTGGTGTTGTCTTTTTTATGATATGAGCATTAGCTCTGCAGCTTGATTTCAAAATGAGGTATATTTATGTATTTGCCAAATCTTTTGCTGAGTTAATGAAAGAACCTACCAATTTGAGAGCAAGACCTAGAGACGTATTCCACCAGGGACGAACTTCGTTATCAAGTTTTGTGTTCAGATCTGATGCTTATGTTTCTTCATTTTTATGTTTTCCCTTATTTAATGGTGCACTTTAATTTATTCTCATTTAATAAAATTATTTATAAGTCATGATAAAAAGATCCCGGATCAAGTGTACTCTCAAATCAAATATTTGGAGAACAATTTGGGTTCTTAGAGGGAAGGCATATTCATGAGGCAGTTGGGGTTTCCAAAGAATTCTTACATTCAATTAAATTCAAAAACCAAAGATCGATGGTGATGGAAGTGGACCTATCCAAAGCTTGTGACAGGGTAAGTTGGATTTACATTTCACTAATTCTAATTCATTTAGTATTTTTCCATCAATTTGTTGTCTAGATAATGAGTTTCATTTCTTTAGTATCTTTTGTTGTATTTTTAAATGGAGCAGCAACCCCTTTCTTCAGATTAGGGAGGGGCCTCAAACAAAGATGTCCCATATCCACATTTCTCTTTCTTTTAATAGTTGAAGGCTTAAGTAGGCTACTTAAAGAAGCACAAGGAAATGTTAGGATAAAAGGGGTACATATTGGGTTTTCATGCAATATCACACATATGCTATTTGTAGATGATATTCTATTTTTGTGAAGGCACCAAAACAATCATTCAAAAATTCAAGGCCATCATGGATTTATTCTGCAAAGAAATTTAAGTGGTTATTAATATGGAAAAATGTATGATGACCTTATGGGGGATATCCGAGCAAGAAAACACTTTATTACTCATATTTTCCCCTATAAGATAATTGATCTAGAACAAGGTCTAAAGTATGTAGGTTTCTTTTTGAATCCAAATCAATTTAAAAAAAATGTGGTTGGTGGTTGCTGACAACTAAAGTGAAGAAGAAAATAAACACCTGGTGCAATAGATGGTTGTCTAGGGGAGGTTGTTTGGTTTTGGTAAAAGCAGTTCTGGAAGCAATTCTAGTCTACTAGATATCATTTTCCTAGGTCCCAAAAGGTGTTCTAAAAACCATTAAGAAACTTTCCTACAAGTTTATCTAGTATGGAGACCAAAAAAATAAAGGATTGGTACTGGCCTCTTGAAAATAGCCAGCATTACCAAAAATCATTGGGGGATGGGGCCTCTAAAATCCCTCTCTTTTCAAAGGCACTTGTTGCAAAAAATATATGAAGGCTAATTCAAAGAACATGTTTATGGGTTCAAGTAATAAGAGATAAAAGTATATATCCCCTAATATAGTGGAAGATTGAATAAAAAAATCCCATCAAACAACAAAATAATGCCTCAATAATGTGGAAAGTTGTTATCTATGCTTTCCATCTGGTTGGAAACTCATTAATTTGGCAGATTGGAAAAGGGGATAAAGTGAAAATTGGTCTCAACCCTTGGGTAGAGAGAAAAGGTATGCACATACTTCCCTTTCAGATGATTCAGGAGTTAATAAATAATTGTTATTTTAATCTTAGACATGTTGTTAAATTGGCAAGGTCCACAAATTGGCACCAACGATGGTTATCATTTGAATAAATTGGTTTGTGGGTAGAGTATGCAGAAGAATATAAAAGATACATAGATCCCCTGATAGGAAACAATGTTAGGATCAAGGAAGAAGATTATCAATTGATTTGGTCTTTGAATCTAGCTGGAGCTTATGTTCCGAAATTAGGCTACAAAGAACTAGCAAAATAAGGAAGAGAAGACAAACATATATGGTGGTGGAAAATTATATGGAAATTAAAATGCCCAACAAAAAAACAAGATTTTTATGTGAATAAGCTTACACAACAAGGCTTCCACATGGGATGTTCTTTATAAGAGGAATTTTATAGGGTCAGGATGGTGTTGTTGATGTCACCAAACATAAGAAATTATAGTTCATCTCATGTTGGAATGGCTATACTCCAAGGAGATATGGAAAGAGGTGGAAATATTAATAGGGATTAGGAATATATCAAAAGGAGGAAGTCTTAAAGAGGCCTTTAGAACCTAGTGTAACATAAAGGAGACTTCCAAGATCAAAGCACTCCCACTTAACATAATCTAGGGAGTATGGATTTCTAGAAATCTAAATTTGTTTGAAGACAAAGAGACTCTTCCCCTCATATGTGTTGTCCAATCCTTAAATATTTTAAATTCCTACCCATAGGTGTAGGAAAAATCTATCTTGCATATGTAAGGTGAAGTGGCTATAAATAAGGATATTCTTGTCAATTGGGGTTTAACTTAGGTGGTTGGGAGGAATGATTGTTATCCTCCCCACCTGGGTTCAATTCCATCAAGTGACATGTTGAGGTCGTAACAAGTATATTTTTGTAATGGCTTCAAGCCTTTTTGTTGATGGGCCTTGTGCCATAAATATTCTAGGGTTTACCTTGGGTACCATCCTCGAAATGAGGAGAAGTGCTCGGGGGTTTTCCTATAATTTGCAACTTGGAAAAAAATAAGGACATTCCATGGGATTTTTTTAATGGTGCATCATAGGGGAACCCTCTTAAGGGAGGATCATGAGGCATACTATACCTTTATTCATATCACGTTATTTATTTTAAAACAAGAATTGGTCAAGAAACTAACAACTTTTTTTAATTGATGACTTTAAAGAAGGTCCTAAAACTAGCACTAGAATTTGGTGTAACCCAATTAAAAAAAATTGGAGACTCAAAGTTGGTTATCAAATGGGTTCACAAAGAAATTTATCTCACGAAGTTTACATTACAACCCTTGTATGATGAAGTTCTCAATCTATTGACATTGTTCTCATATACATCTCTATGTCATATTTACAAGGATAAGAAAAATGTTGCAGATGGGCTCTCAAAAGTTGAAGTTGGGATAGAACGAAGAACTTAGATTGTTTCAGTAATCCAAAATGGGCATAATATAGAATATAATCATGAACCATGGACTAAATTGTACAATTTCTATCTCAAATTTTGTATAATGATAGACTTTTACTGATCTTTAGATGAAAGATTAATGTACTTTTTTTAATGTCATTTTGGTTATTTTTCAATAAGCTATTGATATTAATTGAATAGGAACAACTTTTAGTTTTTTTGTGATGATATATCAGGCATAATAATGTCATGCAAAAGGATTAAAAACACTTATGAATGCCTTGTGCATCCAACCATGTATTTTTTCTATATTAATAAAAATATGATTTTTTTTCCTTGGAAAAGAAGGAATTACTTTCATGAGTGTGATCCATTTTTTTCTTCATTTTTTTATTACAAACTATACGTTGTCAAGATTTTCAACCATTCCAATTTACCCCATAAATATTCCAACAATGAATTATCATCAACATCTCCATACTAGTAAGTATTTACAATAATATAATTTACACGATCATTTTCATTATTTTTCTTTGTAGAATCATTTCGAAGAACTACATTTTTCAATCTAATGGGCATCTATGCATGTTCCAAACTTTTTATAGACACTTGAAAAATAAATTTGATTTGTTGGAATGAGTATTTTTGGGTATCACTTATGTATCACACTCTTCTTATGTGTAGATAAATAACACTTGTTTCATTTCAAATTCCATAGATTCCAAAAAACATGGTTTGCATTCTTCAATATTTTTTCTAAGTGTAGAAGTCCATATGCCTTCTTAAAATATCTCAAAACATTTTAAAAGAAGTTATTTAACATCAAGACATTAAAAATAAATCTTTGTACCAAGGAAAATTCCTCCAACTTCTAGTGTTTTTATTTACATATTTTTTCATATGACAAAAACACTATTCATATAAACAATAAACATTTTTTTTTGGGTTTAAATCTTTCAAATATGCATATAAAAATATCAAACTAAGTATCAATGTAAAAAAAACCTTGTATTAAATAAGTAACATACATTAAATTTCAAAACCTGTTACAAGTAGATATTATTTACATTATTTATCTCAAATGAATAACCACAAATAGTTCCCCCTCAATGAGGTGGCATGGATGTGATAAGTGTTCCATGTATCTATCCCACACATTCATGCTATCGTTCTCTGCTCACTCTTCGAGATACCACCTAGCGATCTCTCCCTGTCTCTGTATCATGTAGAAAGTTATAAGGGAAGGTTCTTTATATTTCAAGATTCATTCCCCTCTGGTTATAACAACTTGTATTGTTTTGGAATTGTCCTGGATGTTGCAGACGCTTGTTTTGGAAATGAATGTTGCACGAACTGAAGGGATTTAGTGTTGGGTTGTAATTATTGGTTTTCATGTCCATTGTAGGCCACCGCCGTGGGGAATTCATGATCATTCCGAGAATTTCCTAGTCGCTCTATGTGCCCTCTAGTTATCAATGGTTCCTCTAGTTCCTTGGGCGCGCCCTTCAGTTCTTGGTGTGCACCCTTCAATCTTGTGAGTCAACATAGTTAGAGGTGGTCCCAATTGTCAGGGTCGTAAGCAAAGAGGTTGTCTCCCCACTTCGAGGGAACAATAGGATGCAGAGGCATCGACCAATGCTTTTTGCATACACACGCCTCTGGAGATAAGAGTAGAAATTGATATAGAAGAAGCCAAGGTTCGACTAGACCGTACTTCGTCTAGGATGAGGATGTGGATGCTAAATTCTATCCATGGATTCCGGACACTGATTCATCCAAAACTAGAGAGATGAAATATCATAAAACTATGGATCTTTATTTGTACATGAAATCCCTAATGGGAAAGGTGCTGGTAGAAAGGAATGCGCCTCACAACGAGATCTTGCTCCAGTTGGAATACATGAAACTACAAATAAAAGTAGTTGATCACAAAGTCTCCCTCCTGGCTGAGAAAACAATGGGTCTGGACTTCACTGAGCCATGAGAATTCCACCAACAAGTTCTTGAAGATGTGGAAAATTATCTTCTTGTCTAATTTCTTGAATGTTTTGGTTACTATTTTTTTGGTTTTCCTACTATAAAGACAAGGTTACTCCAACCTTCCCCTAGTTTAGGTGTCAAATCATAGGACAATGGTCTCTTTGCTTTAGCTATAATTTAAGATAGTTCATGGTATTACTTATGTTGTTGCTCAAAGACAATTTGGATCAAGAAATTACTCTTTTGTTGTTGGTTTGGTTTCCCTAGTGGTAAGCCGACAACTTAGTGTATGTAATATTTTTCTCCATTAATATGAAAATTTCATTGGCTAGCTTACAAAAAAAAAAAAAACACAAATAATTTTATTAAACATGTTCAAATATTTCTTCATACTTGTTTTACACTAGTGTAAAAGGGTAATTAACTATTTACAACAATCCGAAAATCACTTATATTTGACCATTTTCAAGACCCGATACCAATAATATCAAATTGTTGATAACATTTGAAAAATATCAAACTTGATATTTGATTTGAACCATAATGTATACCAAATTTGATAACCAATTAGATATAATAGTGACATTAAAATAGATACCAACAAAAAATTCAATTGGCTACGTATTAAAATTAGGTACTTGTTGAATATTATCAACAATATGATATTGACGAGTATCCTATCACAAAATAACCGCAAATTGCTCTTTTTTTAATATATATATATATATTAATTCTTATTAGATAAATAGAAGATGCAAGACCTAAAACTACAATGAATGTTGCAATGGCGAGGCTAGAATAACTTGTTCTTGTGCTTCCTAAATATCCGTCGCATGTCCATCTATTATTTATCTTATGCAAACATCTTATATATTTTTTTGTCTATGCAAAACCAAATTTATTAAGTTTCTTGTAATTGTATGTCAATCTTCAAGACGAAGTAGGACTGATTTATTTAAATTATTAATTTTTGGATTTCACTAACTAGTGGCCAAAAGGTCAATTCCTTGGGAATATATCATGTGCAGAGATGCATCATCCCATGGTTTTGCAAAAGTGAGGTGTCAATTACTTACGAAACTTAGATTGAAAATGCTCCTTATTTAAGTTTATGACTTGAGGCATATGAAAATATAGTAGGAAAATAGTATCCGAGAATATTGATAATTCACAATAGAAAAAAGAATCTATGTACAAATGCCTCACCTATATCATTAAGTAGGATAAGTATGAGAACAAAGCCATAGTTCAATAAAGAAGCAAGTTCTAATAACTCAACTAATGCTTTATAAATGTAAACATAGTGGAATATGATTAGAACTCCTGGTTCATTGAAGAAAAACAATTTAGGATCTTTTGTAAGGGATAATTCCATGCTAATGTGTTGCATCATACCTCCACCATATTTTCCATCCCATATATGAGGTACTTCTAATAGATTTATTTATGATAAAAAAAAATTAAGAATCAAAATTTCCTCATCATGTACATATTGATTTTGTAATGATTCAACCTTAGACACATGGTGACAAACAATCATTTGTAAGAATACAAACTAGGGAACTTTGATTTGAAGAAAGAAAAATCCATTAAGAACATGTAAGTTAATGGAATATCTCAACATGCTTTTGACGCTAACAAACATTTTTAAATATTCTTGAGTTGATAATGGATCCCACATAATATCAAATTGCAAACTGAATGCAAATTAGAACACTTTGTATTGCAATGACCATGCACAATATATGAAGATCTATACAAATAGATAAGATCTTCAAGCATACTTGTATACTATTTAATTTATGGTTAGTAAGAGAGGATTGTCCCTAAGGACACACTCCCATTGGACATTGAATGATGTTGTCCATATCACCTTGTGATTTTGATAGAATGATCATAGATCCGTGTCATAATTAACAAACCAATATATTAACCAGATTTAAATGCACGTTTAAGTTAGACATTCCAATAGGTGGAACTCAAATGCAAGAGTGGGAAAACATGATGTTGGAGAAATTATAGGATTAACTAGATTAGAGACCTAGTATTCCAAGAGAGAGATGGTGTCTAAAGATACTACAACACTTAAGAACAACTTAGCATAGTTCAATATATAAATAAGTGTAAAAAACTAAAATATTTCACACCACAACACACATTCATACTACATTATCTAGATCGACCCACATGACCATATTATATAGTGCCAAGATGTAACCAACTCCTTTGAAGTGGGGAAGATGAGGTCCACATCGATTGTCGTGGGTGCATAATTATCTCTTTAATTTTTCCTAGATCTATGCACTAGTTGACTATTTTGTCCTAATTGTGTGACCAATTGAATACTTAGTCGACCATCCAAACAATCTTCTAGTCGAATCCTCATTTGGCCACCCAATCAATCACTCAGTCAACCTCCCAATTGACTCTCCTAGTCGATTGTTGATTGTTGAATAATTCTCTCTAAATATCCAAAGACGTGATGAACCTAGAAATATTGTGTAATACCCCAAGGACGTGCCCTAGTTGTGTTTATGAATTGTAAACATGTTTTGTAGGCTGGTGAGTTGAGTGTTATAATAAGCTAGGAGGCTTATGTGATGATTAGGCCAGAGAGCCTAGGATGTTAAGGCCAAGAGCCTGTTTTGTATATATAATTATGCAAAATCATTAATAAAATATAAACATCGTTGCGTGTAGACCGACCACGAAGAAAGAGTGATGGAGGACTAAGCTTCCACAAGGTTGGGTAAGGGAGGAGGCTAGGTGTTTGGGCCTAGGGGCTAAGCTAGGGGGCTTACCTCTAAAGGGGATAATAATTTATTATTATTTCCTAAAAGGCTAAGGTGGTCAATTGACCAAGTGTTGTCCTAAGTTCCTAGAAAAGGAAAGTATGCTAAGTGGAGTGCATGTAGCAGGAAGACATGTGTCAACCTAGGCGCATGTAGTTATAGCTGGGAAATCCAACACTGTTAGGGGGTTTGCTTGCGATTCTCCATCCATTGTCTAACCGTGAACCAGTGGCATCCATCACGGATCTATGGAACCAATAACCCATGAGTCAAATCATGTTGGGGGTTTGTTCATTCTTCCATCCGCAATCTGAACCTGAAACCAGGATGATCGACCTCTGCATTGTTTCCTGGTCACGTACCCTGAAACCAATGGAAAACCCATGGACTGAGTCGTGTCTCCAGAGAAATCCGAGTATCCCGTATTTTCTGAGCCATGTGGTGTCATAACTGTGGGTTGTTGTGGCCACGCAGTTCCTAGACTGAGTGTGGCTTGTTGCCTTCTATTTTCTTGAGTTGTATTGACCAGTGGTTGTTGTCATCACCTTGCGGGAATTGAGTTGAAACCGGTTGAAGAAGCGGGTTGTCAGGACCGTGGTAGAAGAGGCAGGTTGTTAGGCCTGTGAGAAACTCTCTCCAAGTGAGAGAGTTTGTTGGGAACTGGTTTTCTCCTAGAGAGAGTCCAACACCAACTACGGAGCTCTGAGAATTTCGGTTCGGCCTGTTGCTGAAGCCCAAGGAAAGGGAGGTGAAGCATCCGATGGACTGTGTGAAAATGAAGGTGTATACTCCTCGGGTGGGACATGCATGTGGGGAATGAGATTCCGTGAGTAGTGGGCGTAAGAAGGCTCCTAGAGAGAATCCTTCCAGTTGCACTGTACAGTTTCTTGTAACCTCAGCCTAGTCTAGGATTCCCTTGCCCTGGGTGGAGCTTAGTCCCAGCTCGGGGGTGACCCACTGTTGAGCATGATGAGCAGCATGGTCTATGGCTGGGAGGTTCATGGAAGGTATGCATGCAGTTGGTGGTGTTACTCCAGTTGAAAAGATAAGTATCACTTTTATGTTCATTTACATGTTGTGTAATGGTACTTATGTTGTAATTGATGAGTATTGCCTGTGTATGTTGTATATGGTGCATGTGTAGGTTTACTGTTACCTCCACATTAATATGTGATATATATGTGTGTGTGTGTGTGTGTGTGTGTGTGTGTGTGTGTGTAGAATAGACATTCTATGTTCATATGGATGTGTATGTATTTCCGCAAGTATCTTTGTGTGGCATAGCTAGTAGTTAAGGCTGGAGCTGTCACAGATCATAGTAGTGCAACAGAGCTGCAGGGGTAGCATTACCTGACCTGTTGGTGGTTGTGGATGTTACAAATTGGTATCAGAGCCAAGGATTTCAACATTGAGCCTGGATGGGCGATGTTAGTGGAAAATGAAGAAAAAGTTTCGAAAGAAGTGTTGTCGAAGTAGACAAAATTCGAGTTCATAGCCAAGGTTTTAATGCCGAACCTGGATGGGTTGGATAAGTGGTCATTGGACCCGAAGTTTCAAGTAGAAATTGTGTCTGGAGGAGTCGATTTCAAACCTTAGAATGTTTCCTAAGTGCCAAGAGGTTACTTTGGACGTGTTACGAAGTTGAGGAGGTGTAGCGGCATTATAAAACCACGATAGGCGTGGTATTTTGCCACAGAGAAATAAATCACAACACTTGTGGTGTTGGGGTCACCGGATCTACGCACAAGTGGTTGTGAGCCATTAGATCTCACGTGAGATTGTAATTTCGGAGTTTGGTGATCGAGAGAAGAGATATGTGCTAATGCACAAACTTTTGAAGCCCCAAAGTGGATCTACACCGTAGATCTAGGGAGGAGAGCTCGACTATTGGATCAAGCCAATGTTAAAAGGTCAAATGCAATAGTGAAGGGTGAAATCTCCCGAAGAGCCAAAGTAGTGAGTCATCATAATGTCACTTGGATTGACGTGGACACATGGGTTGTGTGCCACGTATAAGTGGGTTCCAAACCTGTGGAAGATTCAAATGTCATTTGGAATGTGACACGTGTCACCCATCTAAATGGGCCACGTATCAGCCGCTAGTATTCCGTCGTGTGGCATCCTGTATGAGCAAGGTTAGTAGGGCCCGAGGTTAAGTAACGTAGTTAAAGGTCAGGGAACCCACAGTGGCGTTGATCACTATACATCAAGATTAATGGCCAAAAAGCATTGTGGGGACCCAAGTTGCACGAAAGTTAATTATCCAAGGCGGTCCCGCAATCCAAACCACCGTTTCATCGAGGGGTTACGTGTCAACGTCAGAAGAATTGCGAGACGAAAGGCGGGTTACTCCAAACCGCTACCACATGCCCCCGCAATTGGAAAACCTAAGTGATGTGACGTAATGATGTCAACAAAGGTGATTGGGAATGTTCAAAGATTAACAGTTTGGGATGCGCGGATGTGAAATCCTCCGAAGTCCCGAAGCTTCAAAGTTCCAAAACTCAAACGCCTGAGGTTCCATAGTGAGTGTCAGTTGTCAGATGTTAGGTAGACATGGACTGATGATCTTCCCTACTTCGTGAGTTCGGTAATCCGGAACTCCGAGAGATTGTTGTGTGGTGCTTTGAAAACTTCTAAAGTCGAAGGCCTGAGTAAGCACCTAATGATCTAACGCTTGGTCATGGCCCGTGATCACATGGATTGGGGACTGAGAGAAAGGGGCTAGTGCCCAAAAATGATTACAGAGCAGAGAAGATCTTGGAAAGAAAATGAAATCTGAACATTTTCTTAAATTAGATTGGTTTATGAATGTTGTGGGATTTGTTAAGAAATGATGGCCTGACAAATTTTGGTTGACTGCATGTTGTGTTTGCAGAGTTCAGCGAGTGTCAGATGTTGAAATAATGTAACTGCAAAGTGTATTCTATTTATTATTGTTGTATTATTCATTAGATCAATCCCCTATTGCGGATTGATCATGTCGGCTATTGTAAAAGACCAAATCCCCTTTTTTGGATTGGTCAAAACATAATTGTAATAGGAAGAATAAGAAGTCGTCCCCAGAATATATTAAAGAGGCCCCAGAATATAATAAAGGTGGTTATAACCACCCAGATTGAGAGGTCAACCTTGCCAGTGAAAAGACACCTCCACACGTGCCAGAGTTGTATAAATAAAGAGGCTAGCGCCTCATTTAGACACACACTCACTTGTTCATTGAGGAGCA
>SNQJ01S0094706.1:21243-31785 GCA_010110895.2 Picea sitchensis | reverse complement strand
TTCCTGAGTTGTATTGACCAGTGGTTGTTGTCCTCACCTTATGGGAATTGAGTTGAAATTGGTTGAAGAAGCGGGTTGTCAAGCCCATGGTAGAAGAGGCAGGTTGTCAGGCCTATGAGCATCTCTCTCCAGGTGAGAGATTTTTTTGGGAAGTGGTTTTCTCCTAGAGAGAGTCCAACACCAGCTACAAAGCTCTGAGAATTCTGGTCCGGCCTGTTGCTGAAGCCCAAGGTAAGGGAGGTGAAGCATCCGATGGACTGTGTGATAGCGAAGGTGTATATTCCTAGGGTGGGACAAGCATGTGGGGAATGAGAGTTCGTGAGTAGTGGGTGTAAGAAGTCTCCTAGAGAGAATCCTTCCAGTTGCACTGTGCAGTTTCCTGTAACCTCGGCCTAGTCTAGGATTCCCTTGCCTTGGGTGGAGATTTGTCCCAACTCGGGGGTGACCCACTACTAAGTGTGATGAGCAGCGTGGTCTATGGCTGGGAGGTTCGTGGAAGGTCTGCATGCATTTGGTGGTGTTACTCCAGTTGAAAAGATAAGTATTGCTTTTATGTTCATTTACATGCTGTGTAATGGTACTTACATTGTAATTGATGAGTATTTCCTGTGTATGTTATATATGTTGCATGTGTAGGCTTACCGTTACCTCTGCATTAATATATATATATATGGATGTGTATGTGTTTCTGCAAGTATCTCTATGTGGCATAGCCAATATTTAAGGCTGGAGCTACCACAGATTAGAGTAGTGCAACAGAGCTACAAGGGTAGCATTACCCAGCCTATTGGTGGCCGTGGATGTTACAGATTGTTATTCCTCCCCCCAATGCAATGCTCTAGAGATTCAATGGGTGAAATTACTTCTACACCCCCCAACGCTCAACCCCACATAATTGTAACTTCTTGAAGCCCAAGCATAGATTGAAGTTTCAAAAAATTATTTTCTGAGAGAAGATTCATAAACACATCAGCAACATGATCATTTATCCTACTGTAAATAGATTCACAACATTTTCTTGTACTATCTCAAATAGTGAGCATGAAGCTTTGCATGCTTGATTTTCTATGTGCAACAAGGTTTTCTACATGATGTATTGCACTTTGATTATCACAATACACCACAGTCAATGTCTCAAATGAAAGGCCAAGTCCACCCATGAGATGTTGAATCCACATGGATTTTATGCCAACATGCACTACACCACGATATTTTGTGGTCAATAAAGAAACCCTATTCTTCTTTTTAAAAGATTAGATAATGGATCTAGAGCCAAGTGAAAACACATAGCTAGATGTTGAATTCATGTCATCTCCATCTCCACCCCAATACAAGTCAGTGTAACTAACTAACTAACAGGTTCATTTTGTCACAAAAATACTTTATACCAAACTGGTAAGTTCCCTTGATATAATGAACAATTTGCTTTGCGTCTTTCATGTGACTTTCTCATGGATCCAACATAAATTGAGAAACCACACTTATAGGAAAGGAAATATTAGGTCATCTATAACTTAAATAGATAAGGTTATTGACAAGATATCAATAGAGTGTAGCATCAACTCTCGGAAAATCGCACTTCTTGATAAGCTTCACTCCCATTGGATATGGTAGCACAAGGTTTACAATTTTCCATCCTAAACTTCTATAAAGATTCAACACATATTTAGGTTGAGAAATAAAGGTACCACCATCCATCTATAATACTTGGATGCCCAAAAAGAAATGCAACAGACCAATACCAATAATTTCAAATGTATTTGCTACCTCTTTCTTCCAACCCAAAATTAAATTAACATTTCTTCCAGTAATGACTAAATCATCCACATACAATGCAATAATCAATGTTTCATATTTTATATGTAGAATATAAATACTATGATCTAATTCATAGTGTTTGAAACTGAGATTGAGAAAAGTGGTCAATATTTTCATACCGTACCCTAGAGTATTGTTTCAAACCATATAAGGATTTCTTCAATCGACACACAAGATGCCATCCTTCTCAAAACTGAAGGGTTGCTCCGCATAAATTTCTTCAGTAAGATCACTGTGTAAAAAATAAATTTTGACATCCATCTAATGTACCTCCCATCCAAAGTGAGTAGCAAGTGAAAGAATCAGTCGAACGTAGTTCATATTTGCAACTAGTGAAAATGTCTCAGTGTAGTCAATGCCTTAATGTTGAGAAAATCCCTTAGCCACCAAACAATCCTTATGTCTTTCAACGACACCTTCAAATGTGAATTTTATTTTCTAGGCCCATCAACATTTCACCACATTATTTCCTTGTGGTTGAGGAACTAAATCCCATTTGTCATTCTTCATTAAGGAATGATACTCATCATCCATATCATTCTCTCATTTAGGTCAAGCATATGAATTATCATAGAGAACATATAACTAACTAAAACCACAATTTAAAGAGGGCCCACAAGGAATGACATCAAATTAAATGGATATAGTAGTACTTTTTTTAACAATGATGGTAAGGTATACACTAGACCACTGGGGACTAGAACTAATCCTTTCTAACATGCTTGGGAATAATAGAGTGTCAATCTTACTACTAGGGTTGTACCCTTCTTTGAGAACAAGAAATATCCATGCTACTAGACATTTATAGCTACCTCGACATGCTAATTTGGTCTTGAACTCATGACCTCCTAGCCCCAAAAGATTGGGGGAGGTTGGGCAAGCCATCTCTCGTAGAATACTAAGCCCAATGCGATATTAATACTTGAGTAATGGGTGATTATATCACATCAACCCATGCATTGACGCCTTAAATCCAACATACAAATTGAAGAGGATGGGAGAAGAGCATATTTTTGAACAATAAACTAGAGAAAGTTGAATAGTCCTTCTCTTGAGAAGGTGGAAGGCATAATGCATATTGATGAATCTCTTAAGGAAGAAATCTTAGAAATAAAAATATACTTTTATGCATAACAAATTGATGCACATAGGGCTTATGAACTAATACATTCCTTAAAAATGGTTTCATAGAGAGGTTTAAGTGTTAGAATAAGATACGAGGAAAGCATTATTCTAAAGGTAGGTTTGGAGATGTACTTAAGACTTTGTTCAAGATGAAAAATTAAGGACACCCTATTCTCAATAAAGGAATTATATCAATACATTTAAGCATTCGTTGAGTACATGCAACCAAGATTCCAATTCATAGCTAGATGACTATGGTGGCAATATAATTTTACCCAAGAAAGCATGTTTATGTGAATGCTTAATCATAAAGAAATAATAACAAAGAGTAAAATAAGCAGTGAAATCAATATAGACCATGATTATCCCTACTTTGTGGGGCAAGATATGATCACTTCTATTATACAAGAAATAATCTTTAGTTCACTAACTAAATTACCGAGTTATAAGCCCTCTAGAAGAGCCCCATGAATTTTTGTAGAATAGATACCAATTCTTGATCTAACCAATTGGTTTGTGTTGGTTCCCTCAAGAACCCTAAAATTCCATCTAGAGTTAGTTGGTTCAAAATCAATGCAACTCACAACCCCTATAAATGAAAAAAAAAAACCAAAAAGTTGCCCCTCTTATCTGCTTCGCACACTTCTCACTGAGTTATTTTTAGCATTTGAAGAATTGTTGCTTCACATTCTTCTCATTGGATGTTTTTGAGGATTTAAATAATTGTGTTTACTTTCTAATGTAAATATTTACCTTTATTTATATTTTACTTTCATTAACTATTTTGACATTAAAAATTAAAGTAGGACCCTATTTCGAGACATTTGACAATGGAATAAGAGCCATTAGAGCTTAAATCAATGGAACTCTTTAATGCCTCCAAACTCTAGCTAGAGCATATACTATTAGTAACAAACCCTAACCAACAATACAAAGGCCTAACAAGTCATTCCACCAAGCGATCTAGTCAACCAAATGCTCCACAACTATTATAGCTTCTAGGGTTATTCTGAAAGTGTTTACACCATGTTTGGGGGTGCTTCATGAGATTTGGGGTACATGGTGTATGTTCAACCCCTTGATGGTTCGTGATGGATTTGCACATGGGAGATAGTCCATGATGGATTTGTACATTGGAGATGGCTTACTCAGTGGTTGCTTGACCATAGGGTAGCTTGGATGCTTATACAGAGGCATGGAGTTGGCATGGAAATGTTTGGCATGTGACAATGTTCATGCAGGGGAATGAACCTAGTAGAGCACATGGATTAGAAGTGTTGATGGAGTCTTTGGAAGCTTGTAGGTGTAGTGTTGGACACACCTCATGAAGCATCCTTGTATTTGGATCCTTGCTTATTGTAGGTTGTTTGTAAGGGCACATGACTACGTATGTATTGTTGGCCTCCCTTACATCTCATATATATAAAGAGGAAGGAAAGAGTCCTTCACTCACTCACTCATTCTTGTGTAGAGATGTGATTAAGAGGAGCCCACTACTCCTCTCTCTCTTGGAATTTATTTTGTACTTGATCTCTCCCACTCTTGGAGTCACTAAGGTTTATTGAGCTTGATGGAGCATCTTGAAGAGTAGGGTTAGGGTTTCATCCCCGAAGATTTTCATATTAGAGTCTTGATATGAAACCCTAAGTGGTATTTCGTGAAGAAAATAAGAAAATTATGTGTCTTGCCTTCGAGGACATGCTTGTGTGATGTATGTTTGTTCTATCTTATTGGTGTGAGTTAGGCTTTTCATTGTGTTCCCTAGCTAATATTTTGGAAAGCTACATGATTGTACTAGTCTTGTGATAAGGCTATGGTATGTACATGAACTTTATCTTTATGCATATTAGTGAAGTTTCTAGCTATGTATTTTGTGTAAATTGCAAATTTGATTTTCAACCTTATATATGCTTCACGGTTTGTTATTTTTAACTCTATATGTCTTGTTGATTTTGTTAGGATATTTAGACACTTAGGAGTTAGTTAAGATCTACTTGGTCTAATGTGTCGTTAGGTAAAGTGTGTTTCTTAGTGCGTTTTTTTAGTATGCATTTGTAGTTAGGAAATCTGATGATCACGATATGTTCCCGACATAGAGTGATCCAACGGTTCATATTCTCCTCGATCTTAACGACCATTGATTTGTGGCTTAGCACCCGATTGGTCCATGATCTCTATTTAAAGAGAATGGAGGGTCATTTGTCGATGATCGATTGTGAGAAATTCTCTTGTAAAATATCTCTATAATATTTTTCTTTTTCATTAATAAACTGCTCCAAGTGGCCCCGTTGGTTGGGGTCGTGGATGTTTCCCCGTAGGGGTTTTACCACGTCAAAAAATTGATGTGTTGATATTTGATATGGTTTTGTGAGCGGTTACTGAAGGTGTTCGTCCTATTTTGGAATACTTGTGTTTTCGAACATGGTATCAAAGCATGTCAGAAGACCCGCTCATGTTGTAGATCGAGATCGTGAAGCCGAGTTTCCTCATCTCCATTTTTTGTCATTTTCATACATTTATGGGCTGAGAGGATTGTTCCATTGCACCCAAAGCACTCGTTTAATTCAGGAACACTTTTTGTTTCACTCGAAAAGGTTTCTGTTTGCCCAAGATACAACCATTTCAGTCAAATTTGAAGGCATAAAGCCTAAATACACATTTTAAAAAAAATTGCAGAGTATTATTTTGGTTTTATATTATTTGTTTTTGGGTTGCTACTCTTTTAGATATGCGTATGATCTTTCCCCGCGCCTTGTTCGATCTCGGAAAATCAAAAACATATAGGAAAATGTGCATCTTCTGGGTAAGCTAACCGAGATCTAACTCTTGTTGTCATCGAGAAGCGAAATTTTTTTTTTGTGTGAAAATAGTTTTTTTTAGCACACTCTCCCAGACCATCTTCAACAACAACATATTTTGCTAGACCATTTGGTTAAAAGTTGTCTTATTAAGTAAGAGGTCTTGAGTTCAAGTCTCTCTTTTTGTTATTTTTTTTGAAAAAGTTCATGCTCAAATTGTAAAGTGTATTTCACTTCAAGTATAAAAGTGAATCACTATAAGGAGCTTTAATATTTTATTTTAAGTTATTTATTTTGCATGTAGTTTTTCTTTTATAAAGTAACTTCATTGTAAAAGTGATCCCCACTTCTCTTTATAAAGTGAGTCACTTCATAAAGCAACTTACACCACCACGTGGTCCTTTGGTTACCATTTATGTCTTTTTTTAAAATAGCATAACTTTCATATCTGAAGTCTGTTTTTAGCGCCGTTTTTTTTTTTAAATCACATAATTTTTCGAGATATTTCCATCTAGATCATCAGTTTTAGTTTCTAAATACATATTATCTACATATTTAATATGGCTTCTTCCAGTAATATTTTGCTTACTAGCACCAACTACTTCCAATGGAAATCTCATATGGAGGATTTATTAAGAAGTAAAGGCTTGTATCGGATTACCTTGGGAAAGACAAAAGAACCCATTGATGTTGATAAGAAAGTCAAATGGGCTAATAGGAGTGACAAAGCATGTGGACTAATCATAATGCTCATCTCTCCTGATTTAAGGTTCCACCTTAAAGAAATTGATGACCTCGATGAAGCTTGGGAAAAGATTGAAACTGTGTTTGGTAAACTCAATATTATTCGAGCACAACAATTAGAAAATAAAGTATTGACTTTAAATCCAAGTGACTTTTCTTGCATTGGAGACTATATAACTAATTTTAAAACACTCAAATTTTTATGTGAAGAATGTGAGATAACAATGGAGGAAGAGCGTTGCATCTATCTTATTCTCTTTAAGCCAGATAGTGCATATTATGTGTTTGTATCTACCTTTTATGCCATGCGAGAGGCTCTAGGGACAACTTATAAAAAACCCACTCTTGAATTCTTTTGTGCTGCTTTGATTAGAGAGAAAGATAAGCTTGTACAACTTGGAGTGATCAACACTAGAGGTATCTCCAACAAAGTCTTAGTTGCCCAATAGAAAGATAAACCTAAGAATCCCAAGAAAAAACATCCTCGCTACAACAATTGTTGATTTTTCATAAGTTAGGTTAAGCATGAAGTTCATTCCATTTTAGCATTTCACTTAACCATAAACAATAATGTTGCAGCAACCAAGATCACAAGAAGAAACACCATGCACAAGAACACAAGAAGTATCCTCGGAAACCCTTCTCAACAAGGGAAGAAAACCCAGCCAAATCATTTGCTATATTCTTCAAGAGAAAGACCTTTACCAGCAAGAAATACCTAGCACACAAGAGGGTGCATAAAACCCTAGAACTCTAGCGCCCAAGAGAGGTGTGCACCTTTTGCCAAAGAAGTGTACTTGCTGAAATTTCCAAACTCACAAGTGAGGTGTGTGTCTACAATGCGGGATTTCCCTTTACTTATATTAGACTTGTCCTATCAACTGAAATGTCTATTGGCACAACATGGCCGACCTCTCTAAGACATAATATATTTATTATTATTATTATTATTATTATTATAATTAATATTAATATTAACATTAATATTAATATTAATTATCTTTTACATTTATTATTAGACATATTAAGGTAGGGTCGACCTGTACCTTTTACATAACAAATAGGGTTACAGGTAGGTCTGACTCTTGAACAGTATATAGCAAAGGATCTGATACACCCACAAGGGGCACATCCATAGGGATGTCATAGCTTTGATTCACTGCATTACACAAAAGAACTAGGTCTTCATACATTCACCTGTGCTCGTCCACAAGCACATCCACTCTACATATATGCTTTCCCACTACCACCAACAGAATAATAATCTGGAGTTTCCTCATCCACTCTGCTACTCAGAGGAGGCTATCACATCATCTTCATTTCTGATCACATAACGATGTGCCCAACACTTTTTGGATTTCACACGTTCACCTTATGCTCAGCCACAGGCACGTCCTAACTCAACATATCGTTTTTCCACTGGATAATCATCTGGAGTTCTTCTCACTCACGTCATGGAGGAGGTCATCTCTACGTTCTTGGCTCTATCCCAGGCAGGAACCTCGAACCCTTCTTAGGGGATTTCTCTCAATTTTTTAAGCTGAGAGAAAGACTCACATAGTTGCTATGTTCCAAATCTCACAGGTTTGTAAGATGGAGGATGTCTCCCATAGTTGCATCCATCAACACTCCCTCTCAGCTAGTGAGGCATTTTTCATCAAGCTAAGTCTCATACAAATGCACTCTGAATTTTGTTTTTGGATAAAGTCATCCATACTCCCTCTTAACTCAGAAGGTGTTCTTCACCAAGTTTATTTGGTGTAAATGTCTGCAATCTGCTTAGGTGTAGGGAGGTACTGCAAGTCTACATTTTTCTTTTGCATCATATCTCAGATATAAGGATATTTCATCTCATCGTGTTTCGACCCATCAGGAAACACTAGGTTCTCAAGGAGCTTTACACACAACCCCTGGTTATCATCATAGGATCCATCTCATGGTCAAGTAAATTTGCCAGAAGCTTGTGAAGCTATATTTCTTCACACACTCGATGCTATATACTTTTCTTCTCTGGTACTCAAGGACATAGAGTTTTGTTTCCTACTTCATCAGGAAACCATGAAAACTTTATGGTAGAAMAACAACCAGATGTGTTCTTTTGGTCCATTGTACTTTCTGCTCAATCTGAATCGACATATCCTGCAAACTCAAGTTCACACTGGAGGCATGTCTCAGGSCATATCTAATTGTGCCTCGTATATATCTCAATATATGTTTTGTTGGTGTCTAGTGASTCTGTCTCGATTGACTCATGGAATGTCTAAACACATTCACTGCATGGTATGAATCAAGTCTGGTGTTAATCAGATACATCATTGATCCAATCAATTGTGGATCTGTCTCGTTTGAATCATCATCAATGTTTTTCTTTAGATCCATCACGGTGGATTTTGCATTTTGTCATACTGAACTTATTTAATATTTTCACTGTATATTTTTATTGACTCAGGAAAATCTCATCGATCCTCTGTCATACTTCTTGTCCCAAGAAGTAATGCATCATACTCGGATTCTTCGTCTCGATTTCAAAAGTCAAGGATTTCTTGTATCCAACAACAACGCTTTCTAAATAAATCATCAGGATTAGGTTCTTGTCACCACACTATATATGTTTGGATCAACAATACTCTTGTTGAAACTCATCAAGAATCTATCTATCTTCTATAGTTTCCAACTCATGGATGGTAGTACGGATAGAAGTGTATCGGGTTCACTAGGTTAAGTGTCTCATCATAGACAACTCCTTCTATTTATGAGAAATCTTTGGCTATAAATCTCGTTTTGTATTTCTCGACACTTCCATCAACTAGATGCTTGATCTTATAGATCTACTTCGAAGTTACCATAGACTTCCCTTCTAGTCCCTGAATAATATCTTATGCATCATTCTTTAAGATATACTGGTATTCTTTTGTTATGGCATTTTGTCATACCGGCTCTCTTGTTGCTTCTCTAAGACAAGGAGTCTCAACATCAATGAGGTGGCTCGTGACTGAAGGATAGCTCGAAAATCTATTTTTCTTTCTCGAAATGTGCCTTGAGAGGCTTGTATGTTTCTTTGCCTCTTGCAGAGTGAGTCTAGGTAGGCATTTTATGCCTTAATGCAATATCTCTAAACATATCAACTGAAGATCCTGAATAACCTGGAGTAATGTTTGTCTCCCTCTAAATTGTTGAAGGGGGAGAAGCTATTGTCTCACTGTCAAAATCCATCTAAGATTCTTTGGTTCTTTGAAAAACTATCTCTTCTTCAAGTACAATGTCTCTATTTGTCTCAGTCTGTCTCTTACTAGAGATGTCTTTGAATATTCATTGTATCCTTTCTTCCTAAAGGATCTAGCTTGGACTTCTTCTCTTTGGGTACATGAATGTATATGGTCATGCACATAGTTTGCTTCATATCTCATCTAATATGTTTCCTTCTACATTCTTCACTATGGATTCCTCAAGGTTATCACCTGAGACCTGAACAAGGTCAACAAAACAACAAGCAAGAATAATACTCTTTTGATAATAGTAGATAAAGCAAAAACACGAATAATCATCACAGTAGCTCCTTTAGAGCTATCACTTGTGACCTATCTGAAGCAAAGATCAAAATTAATAAATACAATACGAAATGAGGTCAACACTCTTCTAGTGTTGTGATCAAACATTCCTCCATGGTAACCTGGGATCAACACAAGAAGTTTCTCCTAGAGGAGATGTTAGTTGTATATGTTACATTAAGCATTTATCTCAATATGCTCACATGATACCAAGTATAATACTTTACAAAGACTGCTACCTCAACTATAGTGTTTACTTGTAAAGGGGTAGTAATCAACTTTATCATGTATAATTTTGAATCTTATCAGCTTAATTAATCAAACCTGGAACCTGGAGTCTTGTCCTCAAGAATGAGTGTGTGTTTCTTTTCTTCCAAGTCTCCTTCACTCAAGATGACAAGTGCTTTCTTCAACCTATCTTTTGTACTAGGACAATATGTTATCTTGACAGAAGGTTGGGTTAGAGAATAAACTCTATGATCTCAACTTTAATCCATCTAATACCTTGA
>SNQJ01S0094706.1:1187-21193 GCA_010110895.2 Picea sitchensis | reverse complement strand
AGGACAATATGTTATCTTGACAGAAGGTTGGGTTAGAGAATAAACTCTATGATCTCAACTTTAATCCATCTAATACCTTGACTTTAATTTTGACCAAAGGTTAGTATGATGGTCATAGCTTCAACATGCAACCTAGATCAAAACAATGTCATAACAAATAGATGCATATCAGAATAATCAAACCTGGGTTGCATTATTCTTTTGAATGTGTTGGATCTTGAGATCCTTCTGGATCTATGGCAGGAGATCCCTTCTCCTGCAAATACCCTTTAAAGCTTAACAATTTAAACATATGTGAGTACATACCTCTAATCACATTTGCAGGTAGTGGCACCATGTGGTAACAGCGGTAATAATTACCAACTCTTAAAAACTTCAAGGGTGACTGCAACTGGTACTACAGTTGATACTTCAACTGATACTGCAACTACAATTTATATTGCAACTGATTCTGAAACTGCAATTTATATTGCAACTGATTCTGAAACTGCAACTTAGGGTTTTATGAGGAAACCCTAATTTTTCAAACTTCAAATTTTGAAATTCTGATCCAAGGGTTATATGCGCTGAGCTGAGGCGACTAAGATGGTACAGTCAGATTTATGAAAATCCAAAATTTCCCCCCTCAAACTTGACCAACGGATTTCTGCACTAGTGCCTCTAGTTTTCTGGTACTTCTGGTATCGGTGAAAACTAGGGTTTCACTTTCTGGGAGTTCTATCCACTGAAAAGGTGCGCTGAAGGTGCCAAAGAGTTCCTTGGGCTAGGGCGCACTTTTCTAGGTGACTTTTGAGCTGAAATTCCTCTTCAATAAAAAAACCTAATTTTTTTGTACGACAACAGTGACATTTTTCCTTTTCCCTATGAAATATTCTTGTGCAATGGGTTCTTCAAGACCTATGCTCTGATACCATGTTGATTTTTCATAAGCTAGGTTAAGCATGAAGTTCATTCCATTTTAGCATTTCACTTAACCATAAACAATGATGTTGCAACAACCAAGATCACAAGAAGAAACACCATGCACAAGAACACAAGAAGTATCCTAGGAAACCCTTTTCAACAAGGGAAGAAAACCCAGCCAAATCCTTTGCTATATTCTTCAAGAGAAAGACCTTTACCAACAATAAATACCTAGCACACAAGAGGGTGCATAAAACCCTAGAACTCTAGCGCCCAAGAGAGGTGCGCACCTTTTGCCAAAGAAGTGTACTTGCTGAAATTTCCAAACTCACAAGTGAGGTGTGTGTCTACAATGAGAGATTTCCCTTTACTTATATTAGACTTGTCCTGTCAACTGAACTGTCTATTGGCACAATAGGGCCGACCTCTCTAAGACATAATATATTTATTATTATTATTATTATTATTATTATAATTAATATTAATATTAACATTAATATTAATATTAATATTAACATTAATATCAATATTAATTATCTTTTACATTTATTATTAGACATATTAAGGTAGGGCCAACCTGTACCCTTTACATAACAAATAGGGTTATAGGTAGGTCTGACTCTTGAACAGTATATAGCAAAGGATCTGATACACCCATTAGTGCTCATCCACTAGGGGCACATCCATAGGAATGTCATAGCTCTGATTCACTGCATTACACAAAAGAACCAGGTCTTCATACATTCACCCGTGCTCGTCCATAGGTACGTCCACTCTACATATATGTTTTCCCACTGCCACCGAAAGGAGAATCATCTGGAGTTTCCTCATCAACTCTGCTGCTCAGAGGAGACTATCACATCATCTTCATTTATGATCACATGACGATGTGCCCAACACTTTTGGGATTTCACACGTTCACCTTGTGCTCAGTCACAGACACGTCCTAACTCAACATATCACTTTTCCACTAGATAATCATCTGGATTCCTTCTCACTCACGTCATGGAGGAGGTCGTCTCTACGTTCCTGGCTCTGTCCCAGGCAGGAACCTCGAACCCTTCTTAGGGACTTTCTCTCTGGTTTGTAAGCTAAGAGAAAGACTCACATAGCTGCTATGTTCCACATCTCACAAGTTTGTAAGTTGGAGGATGTCTCCCATAGCTGCATTCATCAACAACAACAAGCAACATAAGGGTCCCAAACCCACTCAGAGAGCTTCAACTCCTAATGGCAACAAAGGAGCAAAATATAAAAATAAGAAGACTAACAAACATTGCAACTTTTCTGATAAAGATGGTCATAATGAGTCCAAATGTTTCAAGAAGATGACAGATTTAGAAGCATCGATGAAGAAGCACAACATCGGTATTGATTCTACTTCTTCTTTTTCTTCTCATGGTCATGCACTTTCTGCTTCCGGTTTCTCCTTCAATACACCTTCTACTTATTATTTTGATGAGTGACTTATTGATTATGGAGCATCTTATTATATGGCTAAGGATAAAGACATATTTTCTGCTCTAAATGAATGTAACACCAAGAAAATATTTGTTGGTGATGATAGATCTCTTAGTGTTGTAGGATCTGAAACAGTTCAAGTAGATAATGGTCATTTCAATGACGTATTATGTGTTCCAAGTCTTTCTTGCAACCTTCTATCAGTATATCAAATCACTCATTCAAGTGAAGGTAAAACCGTAGAGTTTTCACCTCTCCAAGTTGTAATCCAGGATCTAAAATATCCTAAACATGTTCTTGCAACTAAAATCGTTGATGATATTACCAGGTTGTACAAGTTTGACAACTTTGGGTCATCATCTTTTAAATCAATTTTTGTTGCTCATAGCGATGACTTGAGCAAACTTTGGCATGAGTGGTTTGGTGACTGGTCTTCCTCCTTTTTCATGCAAAGATGGTGTTTGTGCTAGTTGTGTTCTCGACAAACATCATCGGGACAATTTTGACAAACGTGCCTCTTGGCACACCTCAAACCCTTTGCAACTTGTTCACAGTGATTTGTGTGGTCCACTTTCTTCTCCTTCTTTTTCTGGGTGCAAGTATTTCTTAACTTTCATTGATGACTTTTCCAGACGCACTTGGGTTTACTTCTTAAAACTTAAGAGCGAAGTTTTCAACAAGTTTTTGGCCTACAAGGCCCTTGTAGAAAAACAATCTGGACATCAAATTCAAAAGTTAAGAACATATATTAATGGAGGTGAATATGTGAACAATAATTTTACGAGTTACTGCACTACATAAGGCATCCAAATGAAACACATTGTGCCATATACACCACAACAAAATGGTGTTGCTTAGAGAAAAAACTGCACATTAAAAGAAATAGCTAATTGTATGATCCAATCTAAGGGATTAAGTCTAAAGTATTGGGCAGAAGCAATCAACCGTGAAAATTACATAGTCAATCGCACTCCCACAAAGGCTCTTAAAAATATAACACCGGAAGAATCTTGGACCAAAATTAAACCAGATGTAAGTCACTTACGTGTATTTGACAGTATAGCATGGGCTCACATTCCTGATGAGAAAAGGAAAGCATTACAGTCTAAAAGTGAGAAATGTATATTTGTTGGTTATTCTGAAGATGTCAAAGGTTATAGACTTCTTCAACCACATTGTAATGAAATTATTATTAGAAGAGATGTTAAATTTGATGAAAATCTATTGGCCTGCGAGTTTAATTCGACGATTGTGCCTTCTTCGGCCTACGAGCCATCTTCGGTGTTTGTGCCTTCTTCTGTTCCTATTCGGGTTTCTTCTTTAAATGATGACAGTGAGGATGAAAATCCACCTCCATGCTCACCTTCCTCCAGATGAGTCCTTTGAACCTAAACCAACACCAACTCCACCACTTCCTAGATGGGTTTGTTCAACACAAGAAGCAGTTGGTGATTTTGTCGGTGATCCTTCAAATCAGCGTCAGACACGTTCACAGCTCCAACGAGCCTCTTCTCTTTTGGCTCAAGTTTCAAAGACTCATGATCCAGAGACATTTGCAGAAGCTTCAGGTCATCCAGATTGGGATACAACAATGAATGAAGAGTATCGTTCTTTAATGACAAACAATACTTGGGATCTTGTACCTTTTCCAAAAGGAAGAAAACTTGTCAGATGTAAATGGGTCTACAGAACTAAGTACGCATCAGATGGAAGTGTTGAAAGACACAAGGCTCGATTAGTTTCCAAAGGATTTTTCCAAGTTAAAGGAATTGACTATAATGAAACCTTTTCCCCTGTAGCCAAAATGAATTCCATCCGCCTTGTTCTTTCCCTTGTTGCCTCACATAAATGGGAGGTCCATCAGATGGATGTTAAATCCTCCTTCTTGCACAAAGATTTGAAAGAATAAATCTACATGAAACAACCCCGTGGCTATGTCCAGAATGACTCTAGCCTTGTTTGTCGCTTTAAGAAATCTCTTTATGGTCTTAAGAAATCTCCTCAAGCTTGGTATGCCAAAATGGACAACTTTCTCATTGACACCAGATTATTTAGATGCCATTCTGATCCTAATGTCTATACCAAGAAAGTATGAAGCCATCTCATAATCCTTGTCCTTTATGTTGATGCCCTTATCCTTACTGGTAGTGACTCAAAACTTTTAAACCATGTGAAAACCAACCTTAAGAATAAATTTGAAATCACAGACTTAGGTTTTTTGCACTATTTCCTTGGCCTCCAAGTTTTGCAAACCAATGAAGGACTTTTTCTTTCCCAATCTAAGTATGCTTGTGACCTTCTTCATCACTTTCACATGGACAATTGTAAACCAACCCCTTCTCCCTTCCAGTCTGGAGTCAAGCTTACTACCACCTGTAATTCTCCTGAAGTTGATGCCACCCTATACTGTCAATTAGTTGGTACCCTCTTATACTTGACTCATACACATCCTGATCTTTCCTTTGTTGTTGGTCTTGGTGCCCGATATATGCAAACACCCAATGAAATCCATTGGAAAGAAGCTAAAAGGATACTTCGCTATGTTTGTGGTACAATTCAGTTCAAGATACATTACAGTTAAGGGGGAACTCCTTTATTGGTTGATTTCACTGTTTCAGATTGGGCCAACGACCCTGATGATCGGAAGTCTATTGCAGGTTATGTTTTCATCCTTGTTCAGGACCTGCCACTTGGGCCTGTAAGAAACAATAGGCTATTTCATTTTTTTTAGAAGAAGCAGAGTACTAAGCACCAATAAATGCAAGTCAGGAAGCCTTGTGGCTTCGACAAATCCTTTCAGAGTTTGGATTCCAACAGCAGCATCCGACCAGCCTTTGGTGCGACAATCAAAGTGCCATCAAGCTCGCCAAAGACCCAGTTCAACAACAACGCAACAAGCACATCGAGCTACACATGCACTTCATCAGAAAACCCATTCATGATCAAGTTATTGAAGTGTTCTTTTTCCCTACAGAATATCAAGTTGCAGACATTTTCACAAAGTCTCTTACAGAAGCGAAGTTTTCCAAACTTCGATCTATGTTAGGAGTTCAAGAAGTTGTCATTAAGGGGGGAAGGCTCTAATGCCTCCTTCCTTCTCCTATTGTGTCACTATTGTAAATCCTTCAATCATATACCAAGTTGTTCTTAAGGGGGGATGTTAGGATATTTAGACACTTACGAGTTAGTTAAGATCTACTTGGTCTAATGTGTCGTTAGGTAAAGTGTGTTTCTTAGTGTGTTTCTTTAGTATGCATTAGTATGCATTTGTAGTTAGGAAATCCGACGATCACAATATGTTTTTGCGTAGGTGATCCGACGATTCAAATTCTCCTCGATCTTAACAACCATTGATCCATGATCTCTATTTAAAGAACATGGAGGGTCATTTGTCGATGATCAATTGTGAGAAACTCTCTTGTAAAATCTCTCTGAAATCTTTTTCCTTTTTCTTTTGCATTAATAAACTGTTCCAAGTGGCCACGTTGGTTGGCGCCGTGGATGTTTCCCCATAGGGATTTTACCACATCAAAACATCGGTGTGTTGATATTTGCTCTGATTGTATGAGTGGTTACTAAAGGTGTTCCTCCTCTGTTGGAATACCTGTGTTGTCGAACAGATTTGACATAAGGAAAAATATGTTAAGTGATTTAACATTTATATTGAAGAATATAAGGATAGTTTTACTGTTGTATTTATAGTTGTCATAAGTGTTTTCAAATCTATTATATGCATGATAAGATTTCCCTAGAGGGCTTAAACTTACAAAACACATTAGTAACTTTTATGTTGAATTGCATAGGAGGCTAGGGTTGTTAAGAGTTGAAATATAATTCATTGTTGTTGTTGTCTTGTTTATATTTCATAACAATTCTAAGGTTTAAAATTCACATGGTATGAAGACCTCCATGGAACATCAAGAGTACAATGAACAAGTCTTCTTCCAAGCGCAATATATCACACCAAGCTCAAACTAGGCTCTCCATGATCCTCCATGCATCACACAAGAACAAGATTGTAATATCATCCTACATCCTCTTGCTTCACTAGAAGAGCCACGACTTCTACAAGAAAAATCATCAATCTTTATTTGCTATGTTTTCCTCCAAGGTTTTCTTGTATAGCACAAATCCTAGTTGCATCTTGCATCTCACAAAAGCAAACTCTCCAAGAACATCCAAGCACTCTCTTTCTTCATGTCTTCTCCTAGAGTTTACATCACAAACCCTAAGTCTTGCTCCCTATAAGACTTCTCCAAGAGAGGATAACGAGTACATCAATAGTATTTTATAAGAAGGGCTTTCTCCATCCATTATATAGAATAGGTGAGGGACGCCACATAAAATATGGACTTAAATTCCATACAAGTAACCAACAAGGCAAGCCCACATCTAGTGTTATACAATACAAGGATGATAAATGTCATACTAGGGTTTTATGAAACCCCAAGGTGGTGCACTCTCCAAGCATGATCCTCTTTGAGCACAACCACTATCCCCTAAGATGGTGAGCTCTCCAACAAGCGATTAGCTAGTGCTCCCTCTTCCATGGTGGTTTGCTATCCAAGTATCCTTGTGTAAGGCGTACCTCCTCTCGCTATATGCCACATGTACTCTCATGCTCAAGGCTTAACATGTGCAACAATGTGGTTACTATGCTCTAATGCTTCTCCTCCACGTATGTGTCTAGGTCCACAACCAATCTCCATAAGTATGATCCTCAACCAAAGCATCCTCAAGTCAAGTGTCCAATCTCCAAGTTGTATGTCACATAGTCCCATGCTCCTAAGTGCTCTCCCCCAAGTGCCTAGCGCTCCTCCTCCCAGATAGGTATTTCTCCTAATCAAGCCATTGACTTCCCCATTATGTGCACCCAATTAGGATAACAACCTCCAAGGTAAGTGCACCATGCTAGCACTCTATCCAAGGTCAAGCATCCACTCAAACTAAGCCATCGATATGCCTATCAAGCATCTCCAAGACACTAGGAGCACTTATGCTCCCCTCACTAGTGAAAAGACTTTTGAAGTAACCCCAAAAGCCAACAATATGTCTATCCAATTCTTTAAAAACACTCCTCGTAAGAGGTGTGTGCAGCTATTCCATCGAAGAGGTGTAATTGGACCTGAAGCCCTTTCTTTTGCCTTGAGATGTTTGTAAGTTTGTTGGAACACTTTTTTTTAATATAAATAACATTTTTTCCAAACAATAGGAAAAAAACCTTGGCAATGCGTATTAAAAAATGCAATAATCATAATAATTTGGCGATAACTTGACAAAACTCAACAAACTAATTCGACATTAACGCTACAATAACTCGACCAGTTTCCTCATTCTCAGCGAGTACTCACCAAGTAGTCAAGACCTGCCGAGGTTGACAGTCGGTCTCGGCAAGGTTGACCGACTCAGTTACTACTGGACCAAGATGAATGGACTTACCGAGTTAATGCAAGTCTTTCAACTGTAAATATGTTGCAAACTATTGTCCATGCTTGATTGCAATTTAGACGACTTTATATCAACTCAGACATATACCTTCCTTTGTGTATTTCATAGCTTACTAAATTTTAACTTTCGAGGAAGGAGAAATATCAGAGTTAACTAAGAGATGATTAAAACAGTCATTATCCTTCTCAGTTTCAAGCAATTGAATGACACTTATAACAAAACTTTGGATCTATGCAACGTTTCCCATTGCTTGTTGTAAAACAATAGTGTGAACGCCTTGATAGCTAGGCACCCATTGAATACACAGCTAATCACAGAGGTTGGATTTGCATAATTTCACTAAAAATATGGTTGTAGACACAGAAGTAAAATGACTTACAAACACAAACATGTTTTAAGTTTTAACTAAGATCTATACTGTAGTCAGTGCCTCTAAATACAGCAGACTAATGATCCTTATTCCAAAGACACGCATAAAACTCTAGCTTATCGTAGCAGATAGTGTGCTGTCACTGTCATGATCACCTATATAACTAATCTAACAGAAATGTTCCCCGACCGACAGAGATAAGAGAGCTCAGGATTGCTCTTTGCCTATCAATGTAAGCAGAAATTCTTCGTAGTATCCAGAGGTATCTGCTGCTATTGCATGCTCTAATGTTTTGCTAGTTCTTTTGTGGTATTCTTCTTTGATATTATTCATGTCAGTCTCAGCACGTGTCACCACCACTCGTATAAGGGCTTCTTCCTCTGTCCCAAGTTTATCTATTGCCAACCTCAAAACCTGTATCAAAACCTTACTATTAGATCATAATTCAGTACATGAAAATTAAACAATGGGGATCATTATGTTCATCAATACAAGACCCACGAAAAGTTTCTATTCTATTCCTGAACAATCAAAAGAAGATAAGATAATTAATGGGACTGTCTGAAGACATATGATTAGAAACGAGTTCTTTAGCAAACATATCATTAAAACTGATGTCTTTATTTATGCTTTCCCTCTAAGTAGATTACCATCATTAGTTTCAAGAACAAAGTTATTTGTCGCTCCCATGTTTCCGGCTAATAGGATTCAAGCACACAAACTTTAGATACTTAAAGATGAAATAATTACTTCCATTGCTTGACTAAAATTATGCCCCTTACCTTTGCAAAGTATCTTTCAGGGAAGCAAATGCATTTGATAACAACTCGTAATGATTCCAGGAATTCTTCTGGTTTCTCATTCTTCAAGTCCTAAATAAATTTCACCACATATTAGCAATAAATATCTTCCAAGAAATATTTCATTACTGGGAAGAATAAAAGGTTGGCAGTCAAGGCACTAAATTGCTGCATAATTCAAAAAAGAAAACAAAAACTTAGCATGTGCAGTATAAATGGAAACCAAATTACATATATAGTTGATTCAAATGTAATTTGGTTTCCATTTATACTGCACATGCTAAGTTTATCAATGTCTGAAGCGTTATCAATGTGTTTACCCAACTGGTGAAATATTAAAATATAGATGTTGTTATATTCTTTAAATTCTTTTAGCAACTACATATCTTCTATTCGTTCCGGGTTTTTCGCTAGGTGAATTCATGCACGATTACATCACTTTTCCACTCAGGGATACAGAAACATGTCACACAAAAATTATTACATGTACTAAGCAGGTAATTTCCATTCAAGGGATCTTGGTTTGAGATAATAATTGCTTAGGATGCAGAGTGTACCAACGGTTAAGAAAACAACAGTGATTACTATTTCATGAATATTCTCAATTGAAACAACTAGCTCTAGGAATCCATTCTTGGGGCTGCATCACTGAGTTAAGATATGGGGCATAAGATGTGCCCAGGGCCACCATAGATATGGGGCATAAGATGTGCCCAGGGCCACCATATGGCATATATCTCCATGGAAAATCTCCTTCAATAAAGGCTTCGCAGAGGAATATCTCAAGATGTTCTGGGTTCCATGTAAACATCCTAGCACTATACACCTTAACCACAACATTGCTTCTCAAGTCTCCAACCAAGGTTTCAAGCAAAGGAATCTTTTGACATCCTGTAATCATTAAAGAACTAAAATGGTTTCTTTTATACGTGGACATCCTAGTTGTATACTTTTCTTTTATTTTTGTCAAACATTCTTGACTTATGGTAGAAGGAACCCCGTCTAATGAATGAACAGATTTATCCTGGGACAAGTTATCTAAAACAGAACTGTTTCCACGATACTTTTTTTCTCTCTTTGTATGGTTGTGCTAGTCACCACTTATGAAAAAATTCCAAAAGTGATCAAATTTCGCTGAATCTCAAGCAGTGGCGAATTAATGAACAACGCAATTTTTATGTAAGATCAAAAAATAATTGTTAAGATTCATTTTTTTTTAAACCAAAAAAATATAAAAACAAAACCACATATGTATGTAGGTATTCAGTCTCACATTTAATTTGACATACTTTTGGGTCAAATTTGAAAAAAAAAATGTAAGTTATTTTGTTTGAATATATGAACTTTTTTTCGAATTTCATTGTCCCCAAATTTGAATATGAACATGAACCAGGTGACTTAGCTTACCACTCGTGAATATTCTTAATTGAAACAACTAGCACTAGGAATAAATTATTGGGGCTGCATGACTGAGTTAAGGACACGGGGCAGGGGATGTGCCTAGTGACACTATATGGCATATTTTTCCATGGCAAATCTCCTTCAATCAAGGTTTCAAGCGAAGGAAATTCTCAGGATGTTCTAGGTTCCATGTAAACATCCTAAGATTACACACCTTAACTACGACACTGCTTCTAAAGTCTCTTTAAACCAAGGTTTCAAGAAAAGGATTTTTTCGACAATCTATGATCATTAAAGGATGCAATTGGCTTCTTTATACATTGGACATCCTTGTTGTATACTCTTATTTTTGGTTTTGCCAAACAATATTTTTGACTTATTGTGGAAAGAACCCTGCTTAATAAGAACGAACAGATTTATCCTTGCATAAGACATCTAAAACTTAAATGTTTCCACGATGCTTTTGGTCTTTATATGGTTGTGCTAGCACACATCTTGAAGGCATGAATGTTAAGACAATAGTTCAGGGTAATACATGAGGGATGGCACATTGATCTGGCGTGCACTTTTGACAATATAGACGGAACCATTGAAATCACTTACCACTCCAATTGCATATGTACTATAATTTCTATGCAATATAAAAAATCAATGTCCTGTCTTCCATGATCCAAGATTGAATCATGTTAACTAGGGGTGATTTGTTTTGATCCATTTCCTTACAATATAGCCGAGTTCTAAGATTTTGCAAGCCACATCTGAATCGGATCAGATTATCTTTTATAGGTGCTTTAATATTTTGCGTAAGAAGATACTGCAGGAATCTACTAGTTAGAAGTTTGACTTGCATTTGCCTATTTAATTTTACGTGCCTTGGTCCTTTTGAATATTTTATGTGATATCATCTAGGGATTCCAAGGCTAAAGCCTAAAAGTAATCATCTAGCTTTCACTGGAGGTAATCTCAGATTTTCACTTGGAAAAATTCTTCATGGAGATGCTCAATTTCTGTATTTCACTTGATGGTTGCATTTACATTAAGATGTTGGAATGAACACAAGATATTTAGAATAAGCAAATGGGCATGCAAGGTGGATACTACAAGAATTGAGGACGATCATTTTGTGCTATCCCAAATTACTTTTTCCCTATATCGTAAAATATGAAATCAATACTAGCAAAATATGTTAGCTGTGAAGAAGCTACTACAAGTCCTAGAATACCCTGGAAGTAACAGTGAAGAAAAATGCGCTATAATTGTATGCTACAAAAATGTCACATGAGATTTGAACCTTAACTTGAAGTATTTTCACAAAGTTACATTGGTAAGATAGGCATTTAGGTAAAACATGGACATCTATAGCACATTAAATAAAACAAGAAATAGATTTAGGCATACATCAATGACGATTTTATTATAATAGTTCACCCAAAAATGTCTTGGTATCTTGGCCTCAAACCAATGGGATCACAAGAAAATATTGATGCACAGTAAGGCAAACTAAACATGAAAAGGTTAAAAAAATGTCAAAAAGTGGCGAACATATAGATCATACCTTGTTGATATGATGACCATATTCATCTTTGTAATTATTGAAAGTGGCATTCAACTGTGCCTTGCTCCTTGTAGTTATTATGCGAATGAATTCCTCATTACCAAAAGCCTTGTCCTCTATAGCTTCATGTAATTGCTTTGCTTCAGACTTTGCCAAGCGCATATCCACTTCTGGACCTTCATATCGGTAGGAACTTACAAGTTGAACCAGCAGCTGGAGAAAAACATTATGATTGTCAAACCAAACATATACAAAATTTACAAGGTAATACCCATCATTTCTGATACAGAGGAGTAGGTAGTATCTGCTACGATATACACAAGAGAGTGTCACCAATAGAAATTTTAATGGATTTAGCTGAGCACTAGCAAGAGAGTGCCCTCAATACAGCATTGAGAAAAGAGCATCAATCAGGCAAGGTCTCAAGCTCGCCTGGGAATTGCACCTGGCCTCATCCCTTTCAAACTCATTCCATTCAGACAGCTTAACACTCCATTGACCTCAACCAATAACCCGTTGGCAACAAGGACTTGAATTGCTAAAGAGGTTTCATCAAACTATCCTAGTTACTTGTCATAGTCCTGTTGAAACATATCCATCCTTTTCCTCTGTAAAGCCTAACTGGAGCTAGATATTCAAAGTTAACTTAAAAGCAGATAACTTTGATATAAATTTCCAGTCTGTTCTTACAAATTTAAGTTCCATTTAATAAAGAAAGTCTGAAGAATATTAATATACCTTGCGGAAGTCACCCTGAGTATGAGAAGCAATGTCTTCTTCCAGAGACTTCTTGTAACGTACGTGATATGCTTGTCTGACCAACCAGAGCTCACTTGAAGATCGAGCACAAGAGATTTCTATAAGTGACCTGTTCTTTGGACTCCACTTCTTTATTGATTCATGGGCTAAAAGGGCATCTCGTTCTGGGGGATCCAGTGACCAAAGGAACAGAGCTCTCTTTTTAAAATAAAAAACTGTCAATATCAGATATTCTATATCTTCATGCTTTAAATAATGCTTACTACTGCTAAAATGACAAAGGAGCTGGACAGCAGGAGATAAAATCTTCATATCTTGAGATCAAAGATCAAAATATCATAAACTAAACACATTCAAAGAATTTGCAATGTAGAATGCAGCATGGCCATGATTCTTTAGTCAAGGTTAGTTAACAGCAGCTGCTGATACCTCAAATTCCCGCGTAAGTTCTGATTGTAATCGCTTAAGGAAATCTTCTTCATACAACTGTGTGTATGCTTGCCTGATTGCTCTGCGCTGTGCCGCAGTCCTGTGTCCCAATATTTCTATAATCAACTTCTCGTTTGTGCCCCAGCCTGTGAGAAGCCATTCCAATGTGTTACTACTTTGCAGCATTTGCAATCAACTGAAAAGCATTGGATAAGAAATTACCTACACCCATATCAACATCAGAATACTTGCACTATTCTTATCAAGGGCAGTGAAGTTGTCCAACTAAAACATAAAAATCTGAACTCTACAGAAGATAGCATTCTACAGTCGGGATGGGTGTGCGGGGCAGCCATCATCTCAGATAGTATTCTAGATGATGCTTTGAATATGAACACTAGCAAAAACTCACCTAAACCTAGTCCGGGTCTGATCTGCACTTCAAGGTTGCAGATGAAGGTTGTGAATCTAAGAGACTGCACACTGAAATTCACATAATGGCCACATATCAAATATTGGAACACTAGATATCCTTTGCATTTGAAATCAACTGAAAAGCATGGGATAAGAAATGATCTACATTCATATTCTTATCAAGGGAGGGCAGTGAATTTATCCAACCAAATATATAAATCTGAATTATGTAGACATATAGCATTCTACATCCTCGGTGGGAGTGGGGATGACCCATCAACTGAGATAGCATTCTAAATGATGCATCGAGTGCATTGATTATGGACATCACCACAGACCCATCTAAACCTAGCCTGGGTCTGATATGCACATGAAAGTTGTAAATTTCAGAGATGCATCATCTTGAATTCACATAATGGCCACATATCAAATATTGGAACTCTGGTTATGGCCACATCAACATCTGAAGACTAATGCTGTTCTTATCAAGGGAAGAGAGTGAATTTGTCTAATCAAAAAATAAAAATCTGAACTCTACAGACAGCGTCCAGCAGCCTAGGTAGGACTCAGGAGTAGGGAGTGATCCATCAACTTAGATAGCATTCTAGATGATGCATTGAGTGCACTGAATATGGACACCAACACAAACCCATCTAACCCTAGCCCAAGTCTGAAATGCACTTCTAGATTGCACATGAAGGTTGTGATGATGCATATCTGGAATCCACATAATGGCCGCCTATCAAATATTGGAACTCTATATATGCTTTGCATCGAAAATCAACTGAACGCATGGGATAAGGAATAACCTACACCCATATCCTTTTAAAGGGAGAAAAGTGAATTTGTCCTACTCAAAATATAAATCTGAATTAAATACAGAAAGATAGTATTCTACAGCCCGGGTAGGGGTGATCCATCAACTCAGATAGCATTCTAGATGATGCCTTGAGTGCAATGTTATGAACACTAACACATATCCATCTAAACCTACATTGGGTTTGATATGCACTTCAAGGTGGCACAGGAAAGTTGTGAATCTCAGATATGCGTATCTTTAATTACATAATGACCACATGTCAGATATTGGAACTCTAGATTTACTTCACAACCTGGAGACTCATATCAGATCCAAGTTCAAAATTTAAATGGCGTATCCGAGAGAAGCCAAATGAATCATACCTTAAGATAAGGGGATCCCATGTGTTTGTATGAAGGGGTGTTTGTATGTAGAGGTGTATTTAATCTTTACACTGAACGTTGAGTGCATTGAATATGGACACTAATACAACCCCAATCCATAGCGCATTGAATATAAACACTAGTACTAACCGATCTAAACCAGAGTTTGATATGTACGACAACATTGCGAAAATGCAATCTGATTTACAAACCTATAGCATCCTGAATACATCTACACTAGATATCAAACGTCCAACTTTGCAACATCTAGGTGCATATCAGACCCATTCAAACCAAATCTGACAGAACAAAAACATATAAAGGAGTCCATTTGAATTCCAAATAGGACCATCTAATATGTGAAATATGGTGGATACTCCAACCTTCGAAGGCCTTCCTGAGGCTTTCAGAGTCTTCAACTGGAGTTGGAGTTGGCGTTGGCACTATAATTGTTGACATCTTATATTCTTAAGACAAGGTCAGATCTGATCACTTCTCCCACAATATCTACGATGATCCCTATAAACGCAATGGTAAGTATGTGCTCCAAACCAATTGAAATGTCTCTTAACTTCAAGACGTCTATCTCTTTATATGGGCTTCAGATCCGAAAATAGGGGCTATATTATTTGGAATATGATCCGACGAGATGGAAAACGTATGAAATTACAGAAAGCGCGTCATTCTTTGCGGTGCACACTTATTTAGAAAATACAGTGCTTCCGCACTAGGAGATGCAGACGGTCACCTGTAGGCGACGCGTACGTGGAGCGTAGACGTGTCGGCATTAAAATGTTCTTAATCTTAACGCATCTGTTTTGGTGGACCGTTATGGAAAGGCATTGGCCCTTTGACTCTGCCCTTGTTGGGGAAAGGCCTTGATCCTTATCTACAGAGAAAAGTTATTAGGTAACCGTCGGTATCATTTCCTTAATCCCTATCAATTTTAAACTTTAAATTTACCAAGACAAAATTTTAGCCCCAATCCCGGCAAGATCATGTAAGTCGATAGGGTTGTACACTGTTTCTATGGTACACGCAACGATAGACTTTTCATAAGGCGGTTTTCGAAGTTCGATCGACTGTTGTTATTTTTGGAATTTTGCAGAACATAAAGATTTTATGGCTAGGTCATACTGATCGATCTTCCAAAACAAACAAGCATATTAAATATAGCATGCCTTCGCATTTCCTTGGACGGTGGTTGTTATGTGTATAGGCGGTGGTAGATATGTGGTGTGTACATACTTGAGTCGCTTTCCTTTCAAAGGTGAAACCCGTTGTCGCCGAATTGCCAGAATGTTGAAGAATTCTTCAATTGATCCGTGGATGGAAGAGATGTCATATCAGACAAAGATGCCTTCCCCGTGTTGAGCCGGGTGGCTCATCGAGAAAATATTTTGCTTGCTTGCGTAACGAGCTGAAGTTTCTTGACAAATACTGTTGATGGGGCATATACTAGGGCTTATGTTGTTGGATGGATCTCGGAGCAGGAAAGCCGTGGTTCTCTTAGGTGGTTTGCCCAGAAAAGCAGCAGCGAACAGTCCGTGCTTCCTCTGTCTAGTCAGGGGTTCCTCCGTTCCGTTGCAAAACCAAAACGATCCTTCCACCATTCGTTCAAGTTCTCGTCGCTGCTACCCCAAAGAAAGCCATTCACTTGGATCTTAGGATTGAGGCTTTACAATGAAGATGATGACATTGCGACCGTGCGGTCGATCTGATGGCGGTTGCAACAAGACTTTCAAGAGTCCCCAGACGCTGAAAATGCACCACAAGATGCATTACTCTGCTACTTTGGTCGAAAGCACTCGGAGGGCGAGAAAATGCATGGGTGAAAGAAATGTGGCAAAAGGTTTTACATTGAAGTCGGTCTAAGAGACCACAGGAAACTCTGGGGAGAACCCATCGAATGCAAATGTGAGATGAAATTTGCCTTCAAGTGCGATCTCGTAGTGCACAAGAAAAGCCACCCCAAATGCAATGATAATAATTACAGCACAACAAACTCCGATCAGGACTGCAAATCTTCTTCAAATTCTTCCATACAGAAGTTGCCACACCTTGCTTCTAATTCTTGTCAAACTAATTCTAATATTTCCTCTTCTACTGTTAATTTCAGCGGTTATGCAGAAGAGGCCCTGCAACTTCAAGACATTGGTTTTTCCTGCATTTCGTGTGCATTACTGCCTAACCTAGTGTGCTAAGATATTTATTTCATTAATCCTGTCCTAGGCACAACAAAGAAGCTTTGGTTGGCGAGTTTGTGAATCCGTGGGTGGAGGTGATTGAAAATTTGCACAAGAAGCTTGAGGAGACCCTTATCATAAACTGATCCGAATTGGTTCCTTTGTAAATTTGTAATAAGCAAGTAATGTTTTTTTTTTATTTTTTTTTTTACAAAATTGGAAGGAGAAATAAACTATGTGATATGTGAGGGCCTGTTTTCCAAATAAAATTCATTAAAAGAAATTGTTAGTGACCTAACCTACTTATTAAAAAAAAATTTACAAAATTGGAAGGGGAAATAAATTATGTGATATGTGAGGGTCATTTTTTCAAAGAAAATTCATTAAAATAAATTTAGGGACCTAACCTACCTAACCCTTCAAGTGGGTAGAATAATATATTTCCATGTAATAAAGGTCAATATTAATAAGGCCTAGTAGTAAGAAGACCTAATAGAAGCTTTTGCTTCTAGAAGGATTTTCCTCTAAATTGTTCTTTTGGATAGATAGATTTAGTATAAATAGGAATAGAGGGTATGAGAAGTTTTGTCTTGGATATTATTGTAATAGAGCTCTGCTCTGCTGGAGGTTGTCCCCTCGAAGAGGTAAGTGAACATTGCTTTCAGTAATCAAAGTGCTCATTCTTCTGATATTATTCTAGTATTATTGTGGTATTGTTCTGGTTATATCATTGTTTCTCTGTCATTTCTGGCTAATCATTTCTGTTTTGCATACTATTTTATATATGGAATATTACAAGAGGTATCAAAGCACCTTCCTCGACAGAAATTTGTGGGTAAATTTTTTTTCAGGGTAGAGACGTATTCCGACGTCTTAAAGCTACAGAGATATGTTGTTACGCGCATAAACTCGCGGTTAGGGATTCATACACACAGGAAATACAAGTGGTACTTAAATGCACATCTATTGGCCACCCTTGTAACCCATGTTGGTACCCCTTCGAGTGGTAGTGCATCAGACAACACCTGTATACGAATCAACCTAGATCTCCTGAAGCCCTCCATAGATAAACTGATCAACTGCCTGACTACCATAGTGCCACCAAGAACGTGACAACTCTCTAGTACCTGGGTAGTCAGGTAGTACGACTAAGGGCCCGGTCTAGCCTCCTTAGTTGGTGCCCTGAGATATTGGGTCGAGTACTACTATTGGACCCTGCACGTATATCAGAGAGCTATAGCACAGAGAAAACCCTTGTATGTAGAACCCTTGAATACCCTAACCCTTGGGAAGGAAACAAAAACATAACAGATAAGATCTATTGTCGCACAACTGTGTCTTCTGCATTCAGGGTGTGAAATTACTACACATTTCTTCCTGTTAATCATTTGGGCATTTAGTCATTGCAGTATTCTTCAGGCCAAAGTATAAACTTTTCTCCCGTCGACACACTTATTTGGGACCTATTCCATTGGATTCCTCTTCTCTCCCTGATCACAACCATACCCTTCATTTTTAATCCTTTTTGTTTCAATGGACCCGACCCCTTCCCAGTTTCCCTATTTTGTCGCCTATTCCATTATATTTCCCTTCTGGCACTGATCGTCGTGGTACCTATTATCCCCACTTTTCAGGGATAACTGGGAGATCATGTCTCGAGGCCTACATGTCCTACACATGGAGTAGCGAGAGAAGGATTGACCTGAGCATGGCCCTGGAGGGCCCACCTTTTCTTCTTCCATCATCTTTATCTTGTCAGCAACAACAACATCCATCACCATCGGTTTGGTCCTGTATCAAAAGAGGTTCTTGCTTCATGAGGTAATTAGTCCAAGTATCATGGTATGTGTCACATTTGATCGTTAAAACATTTAAATGTATGCATCTGATTCATTTCATTTCTAATGACTACTTGGATCTTACATTTGCCCACTTGACCATGTTTGGGGGGGTTGACAAGGTTCCCTAGCAAGCTTGTATCTGTGGGTTTTGGTTTGTCATTGGGGGGATTTCTGAAAATCCATCGTCCGCTCCCATCATAGCACCACTTCTTCATCTTACTTCTTGCTCACTTATTCCATCCCCCTTGTCCAAGCATTGGGTTGACCTATTTTCAGGATCGCACCTTACCTTGTGGGAAGAAGGGGCTAAAGGCCCAGAAGGTAAAAGCAAGATGGTAAAAGATAAAATCCTAAGAATAAAACCTCGAGATACTTCGCCCAGGGATCCCCGAGAAAGCAATAAAAGGCTTCTCAGCAAGAAACAAGAGGGACCCGAAAAAATAATAAAACAAGACCTAGTCAGAGTATAGGGGGTTTCATCACGAGCCAGCCTATTAGGACCATGGTTACTTAGCAGTATGGCATTGCCATTAGCTGGTTACCACGCCAGGGTAGTGACTCTTGGTTGCATGGCCAAGGGAAAGGGGATCTCATCACGAGCCAACCTTCTCATCTCTGTGAAAGTACTTATGGGTAACGTTGTCAACTCTGGTCACCATGCCAAGGCAGTGTCCCCTGATTTTCTCTTGAACAAAAAAAAGCAAAAAAGAATAAAGGCAAGAATGGTCTTGGAAAGAATACATCCATGACAGGTACAACTCACCTTCTACAAAGGCACCCACAGGTAACACTTTTGCATCCTTGGCCTTCACTGCACCCACATGCTTGGACATCCCCTGACCATATCACCCACTTACATGGCTTGGATGAGGTCTTTTTGGGAACTTTTCTTTTCCTGTGGACACTAGCCCAATAGGACACCTTGTCCTTTTCTCCAGATTTGTATTACAGGCTTGTGTAACGTCTTTGAGTTGTTAACTGATGTATTAGGGATTTTGTGCATATGTTTAATAATATTGATGATGAGATGTGATTGACATTGCTATGATCCCTATGACTGATGAGCCCATGGAGGGCATAACCTTTAATGTGCAGGACCATGCTTGACGGACAGGTACCATTTGGACCGATACACATGGGGAGATGATCAGTTCGGACCTCCATGGGGCTGAAGATCTCACCAGATGGATGTTGAGACCCCATCAGGGGGCAGAGACAGGGCAGAGGTTGATCAGATACTTTGCACCGGAGAAGAAG
>SNQJ01S0094705.1:8933-31972 GCA_010110895.2 Picea sitchensis | reverse complement strand
TTCTCTTCCATATGTTCCAACTTTACATCCATATTGTGTTTCATTTGTTCCATATTTCTTTTCATATTTTCATCCATTTGTTCCCTATTTTCAATGATATTATTTTCCATCTGGTGATAAAACTCTTGGATTTCATCTTGAGTCATGGTTGAGCTCTCTGGAGGTTACAAATTCCAAGGTCAATCAACAACAGGGCTCAAAACCATTGCAATAATATACTTGTTAAGTGCTCAACATGTCACTTGCAAGAATTGAACCTGGGTGGGGTGGATAAGAATCATTCCTCCCAACCACCTAAGCTAAACCCAATTGGTATATATATATATATATATATATATAAGTTTATGAAAAAATCTTAAGATCTGACATGGAGGGGTAACTCTATGTCCAAGCTCGTGACATATCAATGGAAAGTGTATGGGTTGAGATCATATAACTAAGGTTGATAGTATAGTGTATGAGTGGAAAAGTGGTTTTGGATAAGTGGTATGAAATTTTGTGGGGGATCAAGTAGCGATTTTGGAAACTACTCATTGAACCTCCACAATGCATGATGAGGCATTGTGTGTCCGACATAGCCCTATGATGTGAAAAAGGGAAAATTGGTTTTGGATAGGTGGTAAGAATTATTGTATAGGTTGAATACGTGGTAGTAGAAACTAAATATGGGTCTCTACAATTGTTTTGGAAGTTCCACGAGTCCAAGTGGTTTTCCAATTGTGGAGGGTATAAGTCATGTTAACTTTAAATGGGGTTCAACGCTCACAATTGATAGATGTGTGCCATGTTTCCAATATAAATACCATAATTGGATGAATATGTGCACCAAATGATAGAGGGGGCCCCTCTAGTCGCATCAAGTCATTTTTTATGTTCCATGTCAAAACTCTGTAAGTACAAAAGGAACTCGTGGGCCACATAAAATTTAATAAGGTAATGTATACTTTTATATTTGTGTTTGTGTGTGTGGATAAAAATAAATATAAAAGGTACATAAAGACATAACATGGCAGGTAAGGAGGCAAGAGAGATAAATATGATGTGTTTAGACCAAAACTAACATGTAGGCTCCATACTACATTAACAACTGGTACGTGTCATGCCACACTAACAAAAGAAAAAGTTAAAAATAAATAATAAAGAAAATAAATTTAGATCTATTTTTTATTTTTGTTTTTGGTCATTATAAGAGAATATAAGATCATAATGAAGTGAAATTTTAAGTGTAATTCCATAGCGAAAAGGACTATAAAAGTGTCAGAGCATGGTTTGTAGATTCAATTCTAGAATTCTAGAAAATGACAATTATAAATTTTCAAAGAATAGGAGGGTACTCAATGATATGAGCTCAGTTGAGAATGAAATTTGGATAGTGTGGAATAGGAGAATATATGAAGAAACCTATTAGAGTATTTTGATGAATTCCAAGGGGTTTTAGGTGGAGTTGAAGAAATAGGCCAAAATTCACTATTCTGAGAGACTTTTTGGTGATTTTGGAAACTGTAAATCAAGAAAAAGTGACCCAAGACATCAAATTTGGAAAAAAATCTTATATAGGATTTAATCTCCTCAATAATTTAGACAAATTTGTCCTAGTGTAAATTTTCTATTTTTACATTGTTTGAAAGATAGTAGTTTTCAACAAATGTCCAAATTATGGAGAAAGTGCAAAAGGAAAATGTTGATGATTCCAAATTAATGTAGAAAATGACAAGAGAATTAGATTGTTGAGTGTTACCAACTACAAGTATGATCAATTATTGATGAAATAAAAATAAAAAATCTGATTCTTGGTAGATTTTCTTTTATATGTAGAAAAGTTGGCCTCCAACATTGATTACACTAGTGAGAAAAGTGCAAAAGATGGGAAAAAATGGCGATTTCTGAGAACTATAAATTTTATACCCAAACTTGTAATAAAGCATGAGTACAATTGTTGGAAATCTAATCCAAAAGAGAATAGACTTGAGAATTTATACCATATAGAAGTTCTTCTAAATTACTCATAAATTGGGAAGAAAAGGGCTTGATTCGATTAAAAAATTGACAATGTGAATAGTTTCCATAATGTAAAAGAAAAATTCCATAGATTTCAGAAGTGAAATGTATCTAACAAATCTAATCAACTCTAAAAGGTCAAAATTGAATATTAACTCTAAAAGGAGGAATATAGAGTATGGACAAGATCCTTACAACCATGAAGAAGAAGTCAAAGGAATAATGTTAGTTTGTGAAATGAATAAATAGAGTCTAATGCACATAGAGAAAGGATTGAACCATTATAATTGACAGAAACCATGAGAAGCTTAAAGATGGAAGTTCAGAATTGTAGAGATCATAATGAGAGGATGTTTGAGATCAAGAGAGGTAAAATTAGATAAACACTTAGATAATGCAAATATTGAATAAATTACATATAAAATTAAGGATGGATCATAATCAAAATATGATGAAGAAAACATATCTCACTCAAAAATGGAGTCTCATGGAAGATCCAGATGTCCAAGCAAAGAGATACCAAAGACTAGAAGTATCATTTCTCTCTGTATCACTCAATGAAGGAGTCATATACTTCTAAAGATCCAATGAGTAGCCTATAGGTGTCTCTAATTGGACACTAAAAGATAAAACATATAGAAGACAATTTTCAAGGAGAACATGGGAAGATTAAGTCACCTACCTTTGATGGTGAAGACAAAATGGGAGAATATGTTGAACCCTGGTTGTTGGGGATAATAAATTATTTCCAATTACATAACTACTCATCTAACTTGGAAGCTATAATTTCTATATATAATATACTAGGAAAGGATTCAATTGGATGGGACCGTCAAAGGCAAGTAAATTATATCAATTAAAGAAGATTTCTTGAAAGTAGTTCAAGAAATATTTCCAACACAAATATCTTCTTGAGCACTATTATCATAAGAAAATTTAGTATTTCTTTGAATTCAAATTGGGGAATATGACTATGGAGGAGTATGAGAAAAAAAATTAGAGTTGTTCAGGTATCTTGGATGGATTTGAGATGAGAAGGTTGTTGTAAATATTTTTGTCCTTCATGTCAAAGACAGGGGGAGACTACATATGTCTAAAATAAATATTACAAGATGGAGATTGTTGGAAATGTTATTTTTGGATTTTTTATGCTCAGTTTGGAGACGCTATAATTGAAGGTATTTTTACTCTGGATATCTAGCTCAAATGGGTGCATAGGATATATTGCTGAAAATATTATTCAAATAACTTCCAAGGGTATATGGAACTCCCTCTAACTCCTTAGGAATGATGAGATATGAAATATTCTTTCAGGTCGAACCAACCAATTTTTACATGTCAACCACATAAATGAACATGGAAACACTATAAATATAGGATAGATGTGCACATTTGAAGAGTTTCCAAGAAATAAGAGCAAGTACAAGTGCGTAGAATATATTTGAGGTGCACAAGAGGAGTTGTAGAGTATTCTTGGGGTCTAAAGGTGCACAAGAGGATTTGTCTTGGAGTTTTAATGGTGAACTATGAAGGACTAAGGTCTATGATGTTGCAAAGTGCAATTTTTTTAGGTTGTGATGATGCAGTCTAAAATTATATTATGGGAATGATGTTACGAGGTTCACTAGGGTATGAAGGATAAATATGACTAGGGTTTAAAGCTATATCTAGGGTATGAAGCAAGGATAGGCACTAGAGCATGAAAGTTAAAGGTATGATGATGTTATGAGATGCATAAGTATGAATCATGCAGGTGAATTAAAAAGTACTCTATGTATGAATATCTTATATTTCTTCCTACAAAGGTCTTACTAAGTTGGTGCTCAACTGAGGAGATTGGTGTCTCCGATAGGTTGGTGCCTACACAATATCTTGTTGAGTTGGTGTTTAGCTAAAGAGATTGGTGTCTCTCGTAGGTTGGTGCCTACATAATATATTGTTGAGTTGGTTCTTAGCTACATATATAGGTGTCTCTAGTAGGTTGGTGCCTACAATCCTTTATAAAGATAAGTTTTGTGGTTTTCTCCCACAAGGGTTTCCAAATTAAACTTTGTGTACTGTGATTTGAGTTTACATGCATTTAATGTCTTAAAGTTAATGAATGATTGATGAATGTTCATTTAAACTAAAAAGTATCTTATACTAATTCACCACCCCCCCCATATTAGTATAATAAGTTCAACAATTCGTATCATATTAGGTTCCTTTGTAAAAAGTCTAACCGCTAGAAGGAAAATCTCAGGAGAACACATGGCTAATCAAGAAGAATTCCTTGTTAAAACCTTAATAATGGAACACTATCCATTAATTGGGGCATATTGCATTAGTATTTTTATTTTTTTTATGTTGTCTTGGGTCCATTATTTGTAATTTTACCTCCTATTCTCCTATATATACCAAGGAGACCTTTTCATTTGGAATCATCTTGTATTTGTGAATTCTTGTGATGTATAAGGAGGTTTCCCCCATGAAGAGGATTACTATCTGAATTTATCTCTTTTTCAAGGCACAAAGTACTTATTCTTAGGGTTTTATGCTATTTTTACATTTTTTCTTAACATTTGGTATCAGAGCTAGACAATCCTCGGGATTGGCTTCTTCAAAACAAGTCTTCTTGCATTTTTTTCTACAACTTTTTTTATGGAAGGTTTCAGGGTTTGGAATTTATATGGTATAGAGGAGGCATATATAGATAACTTGGGTCCAAATTTAAGATATTTTTTCATTAAATTTTTGTAGATACATTATGTTCAAGTTAGGGTTGTTGACTAGTCCTGAAACTAGTTTGAAACATGTCTTCTTGGAATTTCCGCTTCCAATTTTTTCGTCCTTGTTTCAGGCTCTGAAAATTTTATAGTATGAATTTTTAATAGTGATGTATCTTATGTACAAATTTAATCCTTTTATTTATAGTACTATGAAAGTTATTCTATGAGGAAATTAGGGTTTTGGGCTGGTCTAGATTTCAGTCTAAAAAATGTGTTCTTGGAAAAAATGTTATATTTGAAGCTACATACCACCAAATTGAGTGATACATGTTCCATTGGTTAAGTTATGAACTGAAATTTTACCAGTGCAAATTTCAAGTTTTGAAGTGAAGACAGTGACACACAACAGGTCGTACAAGTTCGTTCTCCTGAAAGGGAAGCAATCAACACATTTAGGGAAAGTTATCATAAAATTCTCTTGGAGAATCCAATATTGGTATAACCTATGGGGTTGGAAAGAAGACACATCATGATATCTTAGGCCAAAATTTCAGGCTCATAAGGAATGAAATTTCATATCTACAACAGAAGAAAGGTAGGCTAGCAGAACAATCTCCAAATTAGGGTTTTAAAAGGTGCATTTTGTTTTTGGAAATTTGCATATCTTTTGACTAGAAGATCCAATTGGGGTGATTCAAAAAGTGGAATAAAAGGAGTATCACATAAATTTGGGAGAATATTAGGTATTTTTAGGTACATATGTATTCCAATGTCTCTAAATGTAGGATATGTCATTACTTGTCAGTGCTACAACCCGAGGATAGTGTGGTTCTTCCACATACCTAGAGTATATCGAAAGGCCCCTTTCGAACGATTCTGCATTATTAAGCACTACTATGGATTTTATATCCCACGTACCTGGCGTATATCATGAGACCCCGTAGAATCTTGAGATCAACCGAGTAAACCTTTTGGCTATCTTGTTGCTATTGTACACTGAGAACAACACTTGGGGAGATCACTCTCTAGTACCTGGGTAGTCAGATAGTAAGGCTAAGGGAATGGCCAAGCCTCCTTAGTTAGTTACCTTATATATTGGGTTGAGTATTGTTGTTGGACCCCACATGTATATGAGAGAGCTATAAGACCTAACACTTCCTTGTCTGTGAGGACCTCTGCCTAAGCCAATTAGAAATTCCTACCTTGCAGTGATACTTTTCCAACATGCCACCAAAAAGGGGATATTCTACAAAAAATAATCCCTCATATAGTCCTACTTGGACTCTTGATGAGGGTGAATAAATGTGAAAGGACATAGGTGATTTACAAAAGAAGGAATTAACAAAAGATGAACTACAAATTATGATGGATTCAACTAAAGCTCAACTAGAAGAGATGATGAATACTAAGATGGATGGATTAAAAGGGGAGATCATGGAAATGTTGAAGAAGTTGCTAATAGAGAGGTCGACTGATAGTGACAATGTATCCCATGAAATTCATGATGAGGACACAAGGAATATGAATCAAGACTGGAGAAACTCCATATTTGGGTTGAATACTAACCACTTTCCTAAGATCGATATGAGGAAGTTTGATGGAAATGATACAATCACATGGATACTCCATATGGATCATTTCTTTGATCTACATGATGTGCCACACACACAAAAGGTACAAATCACATACTTATATTTAGAACCTAATTAGATTATGTGGTATCGATGGATTTGTTCTCGCAAATCACTTGTCACTTGGAAAATTTTCATGGAAGAAATGATAGCACACTATGAGGATACAAGGAGAAATACCTTCTTTAGCCAATTGATAAATTTCAAGCAAAAGGGTAAAGTTGTGGAGCACATTGAGAACTTCCAAATATCGAATATAAAGGTAATGTATATTCCAAATGAGCACCTGATTGATGTCTTCATAGGAAATTTAAAGGATAAAATTCAACATGAGGTTCGCCTTTGGGAACCCAAATCATTGGTGAATGCATTCAAGGTGGCAAGACATGTTGAAAGTACAAATATGGATATGGATACTATAAGGACCACCCATAACATATATCGAGAGAATAATGTTCCTTCTTCTAAACCACCTCAACTTACAAGGTTGACACCTCAAAAATTGGAGGGAAAAAAAGAAAAAGGTTTATGCTTTAACTGTGACAACAAGTATAGTAAGGGAAATAAATGTGGTGAGAATAAATTATTCTACATATATTGTGAAGAGGAAGAAGAAGAAGAAGAAGAAGAAGAAGAAGAAGAAGAAGAAACATATCAAGATGAATATGTAGAAGAGATTTATTTTGAAGAGATGAATCCCACCATATCATGTCATGCATTGGCTGGAATTAGCACTCCTCAAACCCTCAAGATCGAAGGATATATAAAAAATAAAAAGGTAATAGTGCTAATTTATTATGGTAGTACTCATAATTTCATTCACTGTAAATTAGCTAAAGCTCTCAATTGCTTTATATATCCATCGCCAAAGTTTCAAGTAATTATTGGAAATGGAGGAATTATAAATTTCTTAGGAAAATGCTTTAATATCAATCTTAATATGGGGGAATATGTAATGAATAATCCAATGATTTTTATACCCATGGGTGGTGTTGATGTCATACTAGGGGTCCAATGGTTACAATCATTGGGAACAATGGATTTTAATTTTCAAGAACTTTTCATGAAATTTTCATTGGAAGGAAATGAATTTGAGTTAAAGGGTATCAAAGGGAAACCCAATAATATGGTAAGCTCTAATGACATGAAAACATTATTGAAAATGGGGCATTAGGGTATAATTGTACAACTATGCTCACTAGATGTTCAAACATCTGAGCCATCTATTCCTCTAGATCTCCAAGGGATCATTGATAAGCATTCTAAATTATTTGAAGATATTCCCATAGGTCTTCCACCCAATCACGATCATGATCATGATATTCACTTAATTCCTAGGAGTGTTCCTCGTAACATCAGGCCTTACAAATACCCTCATTCCCAGAAGAGTGAAATTGAGCATATGGTTGAAGAAATGTTAGAGGCTGGTAGTAATAAACCTATCCAAAGTTCTTACTTTTCATCGGTGATAATGGTACTTAAGGAAAAGGACTTACACAAACCCATTTATGAGAAGAGATTGATGGAAATACTACATGCATTGAAGCTATGGTGCCCTTACCTAATAGGTAGGCACTTCAAGGTCAAAACAAATCATGATAGTCTTAAATACTTCTTGGAACAAATACTATCTTTAGAAGAGCAACAAAAATGGGTGACCAAGATGTTGGGTTACGACTTTGAAATCATCTACAAAAAAGGGAAGCAAAATTTCGTGGCAGATGCACTCTCAAGAATGGTGTTACAAGGAAAATCTCTCTATGGCATGGGGTAAAACACAACAGACGAAAATGACTGCAGAAATCAACTTTAATCTCAAGTTTTCTATATAAACAAATATGCTAACAATACAAGATAAAGAGCCTACCTCGTACAGACATTCTATGAATTCCACCGTTGAGCACTTGACTCAAAGTAATACACCTGAAACTTGTCCTCAAAAACCAAGATACACAAGCACATGGTGATAATATATAAAGTTAGCACATTCAATAGAAAAATCCATCAATATTCATAACAAATATTCCCATGGAATAATAATTCAAATATTTTCAAGACATTAATTGGACGAGAAAAGAGTATTTCTATTAAAATGTAATCAACATAATTGTATGAATGACAAACTTCCATGTCGGCACAGTTTGGAACCGAGAAACTAAGTCCCTTCCAGCTGGGCCTCCACCAAAGGCAAGCTCATATAAGAGATACAATGAAGTTCTCCATCAAATAGGGAAGAGCTTGGGGGCTGAACAATGTGTTCAGACTTAAAAGGATAAATGGATGCAGAATCGATATGAAGTGAATAATTTCTCCAGAGTAACTTTGTTCTCAAAGTTAAATTCTTCTCCTCTTCTCCATGTCTTGGATATGTCCCATTTATAACCTTCAAATGGAACTGAAGGGCCGAGTCAGAACATTTCCAGTATATGGAAGGTCAAGGATCATGGATCTCGTGATGTGACATGGAAACGCGACACCATTTTTTTAATTTTGGGCACAAAAACTGATGTATGTGGACTATAATGGTGCAACCTACGTATATGCATGTTGTATAATAATTAGGGCATGTATATGTGGAAAAATATTATTTTTAGCTCTGGGAACTGCAAAAAGGGACTTCAAGTCTGCATAGGGAAATGGAAAAGGCCTTTTGAGAAAATTTGAATAGGGTGAGGAAAATCTTGCTATAACACATGCCCCCTAATGTGTGAGGTAATAGGAGTATATGCGATGGATGAAATACATTATAATACCCAAGAGTGGAGTAATAGAGAACTAGCTGGATGAACTAATTGCTCATGAGAATATTACAATCTGTACTGACTTTGCACACATGGCTGCCAATTTGAATTACACTGCAGATCCATGTGAAAATATATCAAACAGTTGTTCATGGCCATGAATAGGCAATACAAAGATGGCTACATTCCATAGGATTTCATAGTCATGAACAAGGCCCAGTAAAACCAATCTCAAAATCAATCTGAAGATATATGTATACAATGGAGTACAATATAATCTCCCATGGTCACTGAAGTCAGATAAGTACTGGTCCAATGAAAGATAGAAATAACTTAGGATAGCTGCGACTATGAACTGATGTCTTCAAGTCTTCTACACGATCCACCAAAGGTGAAAGTCTAGATCATGTGAATAAAGGAGTTGAGGTCAAACATAATGAGACTTCATTTGATTACCGGTCATTAAGGTATATCATTAACAAACACGAGACAACCTACTGATAATGAAAGTAGGTATCAAGGCACAAATTACATTATTACAAGTGTGAATAAAGGTGTTGAGGTAGAACACTTGAAGAATCCATCGATCAAGAGAAATTGATGTATTCCCAATTGTCAATGGAGAGAAAACTTTCCACTAATGACTACAAGCCTCTAGGTACTAATAGGACTATAGGCCTTGTTTACATAATAGATGGGATGAATTCGATGGAAGGAGGCCCGCTGATAGGAGAGCATTAAGGAATCTCTCATCATTCAACATGAGGTACAAAGCAGGAGCTTGATTATTTGGAGGAATTTGGACGAAGAACATGTTCACGAACCAATGACCTTGTGCATCTTTCGCATGCACCAGATGCAAGTGGTACATGGAAAATACCCTATGAATAGCATCTAATAATGAAAATTGTTGACAAAGGAAAGGAAACCACCAATAAGGATAATGGAATCCAATAAACTGCATGAATCCCAATATGTGAATAGATTTCTTGCTATCGAACACAAGGGAAATCCCCCAGTCAACGACCAATTATGAAATGTCAATTTCTAGGTTCAAGTTTACCTACCAATGATGAAAGTAGGACCATGGTGCACGATAGGACTACAACTTCATGTAACTCTAAGACACAATGAGGGTATGGATGACATGAAAAGTCAAGATTTATGAGGAATGGCCGACACAGGATGATAGACATCATTTGAACAAGAGAATGAGACATATGGAAGACTCTGGAAGCATAGAATCGATGATGAAACTTTGTGATGTAGGAGGCACCAATCAAAATCTCCATAGGGACTGGAAGAGTAACCATTCGGGGAGTAAACTCTAAGTAATGAGATCAACTTCCTAAGGTCATGATAAACCCAAAATTTTGATGATAAGTGGAATCAAAAGTTTGTGCTCTGTTCAAAGGTGACACAACTTCTTTCAATATAAGATAATATTCTTTTCTCGCCTGTCTTTTTTTATTTTTCATAGTCAAATGAATGCTATGATATAGAGGAGGAAATGAGTGTTTCTAGTAAGCAACTAGTTCCAACAATGGAACATACCTATGCTCAATGCAAGGAGGTGCATGCAGGATATGGACAATCGGGGGAATGTTTCCTCTTGGGGTATAGGGTGTCAAGCTGCAAAGGATATAAACAAGGCTCTACTTGGATGATGATGCAAACTGTTGAGGTTATAGGATTATAATGCAAAAGAGAGAACCAGAAATAGGCTCAATATTGCAAGCAAGAGAATGAGACAAAATTACAACTTAACGCCAAAAAATGTCCTTTTTTCATAAATTAAGTCTACTTGGTTTGAAAAAAGGGGTAAACTTACACCAAATAGACGTCCTTTCAAATCTAATTTATGGGTGTGAAAGAGACAAGTTCACTCGACAATATTTTCTCTTTTTGAGAGAGTTGGAAAAGAGATTAAACCAGACTCGTTGGGAGTCCCGCTAGGTATAGGTCATCATTCTTATGAGTAAGAAATGAGGTTGGAAAGAAAATTAATATATTATCTATAAGGGACTCCCGGTCCTACAGACAAGAATCTCTGCATGGGCACCGAATGGCGTAGAGGATCTAACTAGGGCACCCATGTTTGTTAAGTCTCTACCATTCAATAATGACACTTCTAGTGGTAGAAATAAGGTTTTGTGTCACTACTAAATGGGTTCGCACCTAAGGCATATGAGCTGCAGTCATAGGATGATGCAAATATGCACAATGGATTGATGGCCTATCCTATATCCTGGTTGATGAAAATACCTGTCCAAATTTATGAACGGGCAACATGGCACTATAAAACGCAAGAATCCATGGATAAAACCACCAAAACCAACTCCATCCACTACTGAATTAGTCCACTAGGCCACAATACTAGAAAAAACTATGCAAAGTGGGTAAAAGTTTTCTATAAATAGTGAAAATAACCAATTTTACTATACCATTTGTATTTTTTACCCAAATAGTGCATTTTGGACCAAATTACCCCTGAATTTCAACTACTGATTGTGGGAGCCATGAGTGAAAGAATCAACAACCGTCTGGACCAATTAATTCATCTTTCTCCTATATTTATTTCTAGTGGATTAGTAATTGCAATTATGTCTCATTTTTTGAGTATTTTGAAGAACAACTTAGAAATTAGGGTATACGCGGGCTGTAGATCATTGGGTCGCGTATACACGTCCCTATACATGACTATTTGTGAAAAAACCAGCGTATAAGAAACCCTATACGTGACTTGTAATATGTAGCTCACGTACAAGTCTGTGGATATGGTTTTTAAAATGTTACTGACTCAAAAAATTATTTTAATCTTGTAGGATGGTGCTAGAGTGGAGAGAAAGAGAGCATGAAGAGGTGGATGCTACTATGGAGAGAGATCCAAGGGCCTAGATGACATTAAAAAGATGTGGGATGTATAATTTTTGGGCTCTCAAAGGTATGATGGATCAAGTGAGACTGCTCCAGATGTTAGTGAACTACTGGGATCCAGATACGGAGGCCTTCAACCTTGATGGGCAACCATTGAGCATTGAAGTGTAGGACATGTATTTGTTGACAAGATTGTCGCGTTGGGGTGAGGTGGTCAACCTCAAATCCCTGGGAGCTGGGAGTGGAATGAAAATAGAGGAATACATAGCCACTCATTTCATTTCAGGGACCGAGAAGGTAGGGAGTGTTATCACTGAAATTTCGTCTGCAAATGGTTACAGGAATCTAGCATCTTCAAACAACTATTAGTTCACCCATGGACCAAAAATGACCAAAAAAGCATTTCCAAAAGGTCCAAAACTATACAAACAGTTATAAAATCATCATGCACTAAGGATTTACAGGAAGCACGCTCATGTGCACCAGTCGAAAACGTCGGAAAAACGCACATGCGCCCGATGCGCGATTGTGGACGCAAAAAGCCACGCACAACTCAGAACGACGCATTTGTGATATTGGTCGGCCTCCCACCCACTTCTAGTTTAGCTTCCAAGTCGATTTGACATCCAAATCTTTTCTAAATCCGATTGGGTGGTTGGTCAAAGACCTAAAGGTGCCCTAAATAGCCACTTGTTCACACTAAAAGCTGGTTGAATAATACCTCAAAGTTATGCTATAAAAAGAGGCCATGGGTGCACTACATCTTCAAAGGAATTCATTTGTATTGTTATGCTGGTGATATTCTCTTGGAGGATCCTCTTTCCTCATCAAGTGTATGCTAGCGCCATTGCACTTAGCCATTCATATCACCTCTAGAATGAATGTGCTTTGGATTCTCTTCACCATTTCATCTTATTTCCTCATTTGTAAGAAGAGCTCAATATTTGGGGTTCCAAGAGCCCTCCCTTGGAGGAAGAGGGGACCCAAAGTCACCCTTTCTTCTTGGTGTTTTCTTTCCACTAATACAATCCTTTCCATTGGTGGCATGAGTCTTGTTTGTTCCCTGTTCTTATGTTCTTATGCACCATAGTTTAATTGTTTTTATCATTATTAGTTTAATTCTTTGCTTATATTTTATGATTTATCTTTCTAACCCTTTTCTTTACTATTGTCTTGCCTAGATGACCCAACTAGGCTTGTAAGCACCTCTATTTTTCTCATTTAGGTGACAAAAGAGGCGCAATAGATTGACGACTCCACTGGGGAAAAGGTATCAATTTCCTACACCATTTGGGTTATTTTAGCTCTTCTTTCTGTTTATTTAACCTGCAGTTATCATAAATGGCCCAAGCCAACCTACAGGAAGCCAAATTCAAAGTTGAGTTGAAGGAATTTCATCTGGAATTTTCTTCACGGACGTGTGCGCGGGTTTATCGACCCACAGTCGCGCATCGTGCACACGTGCGCCAAAACCACTATATTACTCAACGCCTTCTGCGCACCTGTGCCCATAATTCTCTTTCATTTCACGCATTGGCGCTCAAAGCGCCTCTGTCTATTCTGAGACCCGCGCACCTATGTAGAAAAATACACATTGTAAGCTTTTTGTGATCTGTGGAGGGCCCATAGCCTTCTTAAAATTGATTCCATGCATATTTTAATCTGCACCACACTTACATTCCCTCTCCATATAAAGAGATTAGTCAAAACATAGGCACTTAGGGGGTTAAAATAATATTTTTTCCTCTTTTTGTTTTCATGTTGCCACATGGATGTCTTTCTTTGATTAAAGGTTAAGTGGGAATCATTCTACATCACATATAAAACTTGCATTGGTACCAGAAATTGGATATCAATCATTGAGTATGCTCTTCTCTCACACTCCAAAGTGATCTTGAGAATCAGAAAGAGGTTGAGGGACTATTTCATCTCCCTTAAAAAGACAAAATATTTAGGAGAGGACAACAGCCCCCTCGGGACTCCTCTTAGTTTATTTTTCAAAAATACATCTTAAGATTGTAAGGGTCCATACATGCCCACATGCTACAAAGATAAGATAGTGTTGAAATTTAATTTATTAGATTAAATCACTAGGGAAGTTTAAAGGTTTTGTAACGGGTCCATACATGCCTACATGTGCACAATCTAGGATAGTTTCAAATATTTCTTAGAATAAATCACAATAGGGAGTTAAAGGAATAGTAAGGACCCACATGTCCACATGCTAGCTTCCTAGGGACTTTAAAATTCCGCAAGGTTGTAGCAATGACAAATAGTAACTTCGGTAATCAAAACTTGTAAGGACCAAGCAAAGTCCACATGCAACAAGGTGACACATAAATTATTTAAAAATTGGCACACTTTCACTTGTTCACACACAAAGTTCACCAATCACTCACATAGTCTTATCTAGAAATCATGGAGGTTGAAGTAAGTTTCCTCCATTGGGATTCTGAAATGCCCCACCCTTTTCTTGATGAGACTATCCACTCCCACTTAATTTCAACGAGGTTGGTTCACACCCCCAATCTCTCAAACAAACACACCTAAAATCTTTCTAAAAAATCACTAAGTTTTCCTCCACAAGAGGTGCCAAAATAATTTTTTTAGTCTAGGTAGGATCTCGGGGATAGGCATCCAAATAACTCGCTGTTATCTGGTTCTCACATCGTCAAAATAGTAGAAGTTGACAAATAGGGAAATTTTAAATCCTCCAAGTCAAGTGTTCCTACACCATAAGGAAGGGAGATACCTTAGAAGGGTTGAAGACCAAGGTCTAGTTGTTCTGTGCATCCCCCCTTGAGGCACCCACCTCTTGGATGGGATCCATCCCGTGACCCATTTATGAGGCCAAAAATCCAAATGCCGCACTTTGACTGAGGTACCTAGTGACCAAATTTTAGGACATCTACCTAGGTGGAAATTGTGGGTTGCAATTGCACCTTGATCATATTTTGGGTGGCTATTGGGAAATATCGCTAGTTCTTTCGTGATATGCACCCTCTAACCCTCATTATAACTGATTACTTCATCCTTCACTAGTTCCTCTTCCGGTGGCTTTAGACCCCACTATTGAGTGCTATTGGAAGGTCCAGTGCTATTTGAGGGGAAGGACGTTACATCTTTTTAGGACACGAGCATTTGTTTTCTTTTTTCTCCCATGCGGAAAAAATCCACCTATCCACGTATATGCTTCTTTATCAAATTGCTTTATGTATGATGCCCTTCTGATTACATCTGATTGAGAAATATATTGTGAAGGTTCAAAAAATTGTAGCGAAGGCTCTTGTTTATTTATTTGTCTCACCACCATTCACACACATCCACTCAGCTAGTCGGACATCATAGGGGACCCACAGAACCCCCGTCGTTCTAGACGCTTTCTCCCTCCTATTGTAGGGGGAGTTCCTAGTCTTGCCAACTCATCGACTCCACCTTCTCACACCCTTGTGAGTGCCACTGTCTTGGGATCAAATTTTATTGGTTTCACCTTACTTGGGTCCACTTCCCAAGGTCAACCATCCACTCGCTCTCCTTTACACGGAAGCGGGGGGACAACTTCTTCTCAAGGAGGAAGTACAAACCCACCTAGTCCCCTCCAAGGGTCAGGTACCCAGAACCCTCACACTATGGCTGAAATTGATCCTCCACCACCACCTCATATGCCATATTTGTCTTCCCTCAACATATCGAATGTGACTAAACTCACCAACGATCCTATATTGCACAACCCCACATGGCCCGCAATGCCTACCAAACTCCCTTCAGACATCCCCAAGTTTGAAGGAAAATCAGGAGATGATCCCGCCAACCATATCATGACCTTTCACCTATGGTGTTCTTCAAACAACATCATGGATGATTCTATCCGATTGAGGTTATTTAAATGCACACTCACTGGCCCATCAACCAAGTGGTATGTAGAAGAAAAATATGGGTCCCACGCGACCTTTGAATCCTTGGCCAAAGCATTTTTGACCCTCTTTCAACTACCCATTCGTTATGACAATGGCCTTGAACTACTCTCAGACTTCAAAAAAACCTCCTCCACACACATTATTGACCACATTCACAAGTGGCGTCGGCGACGTAGTCTTTGCAAAGCTAATACTACCCCCCAACAATGTCTCAATTGGTTCCTCAAATCACTTGTTTCCCTCCTTGCCAAAGATGTGGTCGTCGCCTTCCCATAGATTGAAGAAGAAGCCATTAGCAAGACCTAACAGTTCAAACTCATTTATGCCCAGTTAGGATACCTATACACGGTACTCCCAGATGCCCCAAGACCCGTTCCATTCGACCAAGACAAACCTGGGATGTCTCACTCAACAGACAGATTGATTGGTAACACCACCCACCACAACCCACAACCTCAACAACCACCCATGTATGGCATACCCCAATATCCTTCGTCATATGGAGGAATCCCTTATTATCCTCCTCCCCCTTATCAACAACCATACCCTGTTTCCCTGCCTCCACCCATAAGTGGACCCCTGCCGACACCCATAATACGCCCACCTATCCAACCAAGTTATGGTAATTCCTCTACCTCAACCTATACCCTAAGCAGTAGTGAAAGCACCACACCTTCCTATGTACCTTATGGATCATTGCCACAACATAATCCATACTTTCCATTTCCTGGCCCTCCACAGCCTATGGCTCCACCACAAGGACACCCACATGATGGGGCTAATTTTGTTCAATCCTCTCCCATTCAGCAATATCAAAATTTTGAACAACTGAATATAGCCAACCTGACCCATCAGCCAAATAATGCCAAAAAGAAAGGAAAAAACAGGAACAATAATAATCCAGGGCAAGGAGGAAACCATCCCCAACAAAACCAACCAGTTGGGGGCAACCAAAATCCAGGGAACCAGAACCCTCAAGGGGGCAATAATAACAAACGCCAAGGGAAAAATAACAATAACCTTCGAACCAACTTCTCGTGTTCCCTTTGCAGTGAGTTTGGTCACTATACTCACCATTTCCCCCAAATCACTGACTGTAAACAGATGAAAGACTCTGTGAATGGACCACGTCCCTCAACACCGCCTGCCCCTCCACAGGCCCCACAACAATATGTGTAACAACCACCCCCAGTCGTGCTACAAAACCTCATTACACACCAAGGGGTGATAAATACCCAACAAGACATGCAACATACCCCACCACAGTTGGGATAGTATCCCAATATGGGCAATCCTACCGATCGCACTATCCTCCTCACCAGTGAGGAAGAATTCTCTCTACAAATGCACAGTCGTCAATATAGCACACACCATGAGTCTACTCCCACCACCTTAGAAGCAATTCTAGTCTCAACTAGACCTCCTTTGATGATTCCCCGCCCTAACACGGACACGGCCCTTCGTATTCCTCACATCGTATTACGCAGGAATATCCACAACCCTCAGGCTATGGTGGCTCATAATTACAGTTTGATCGTCGATGACTTAGCACAATCTATGGCTGCCATGTTAATCTTAGAAGTCCTTCAAACTCGTCCCACTCAACGGAAGTCATTTATTTTCGTCCTGGGGGCAGTCGACCCTGTTGATACCCAACTCATCACATTTGATCTTGACAGCGGAGAACCTCACCTCCCTGCTCTTATCGCTTTTCAAATCCCCGTGAAAATTCAGAACATTACAGCTCATCGGTGCATCATTGATGAAGGTGCATCTGCATGCATCATGTCCAAGTCCGTATGGCAGAAACTTGGTTCCCTCAAACTCATACCATCTGCCATTACCTTAAGAGATTATGACGGACAACCATCTTCTCCCGAAGGGCTCTTCCAAAATGTCCCTGTAGAAATCGGGGGCAAAACCATTCTCATTGATATTGAGTTTATCGATGCACCACTCAATTACAATATATTGTTCGGTCGTAGCCACATGTATGCTATGAAGGCAGTTTCTTCTTCTATATTTCGAACCATGATGTTCCCCCATAATGGGAAGCTCATTACCATCGATCAGGTTTCAAATTATGAGCCTAACACTTCTACCAACATCGATAATATCCTCCCCTTCATCCACACTAATCCTGATACATACCCACTCATTGAAATGGGCCCTGATATTTTCAAAGACCCATCCTTTCTTGGGACATACCATGGTGCACCACCGCTCATTCATCCTTCCAATCAAGTATGTCTTGTCTCATCCAACGAAACTGAAATTTGAGATACACTCCCTCCCAATGAGGCCTCTTTTATATCTAACGTCCCACTAGTCATAGAACTTCTTCCTCAGGAATTACATGAAAACCCTCCACCTTCACCTATTCCTGATTCCACCTTACCTCAAGGCCACATCCCAGTTTGGGAGACACTCCCCCAAGATCTTACTCAAATCCCCTTCTTTTACCCTCCACCGGGCGTACAAGCTTTCCAAGTAGCAACAACACTTACCCTTCCCAATATGGTGTTGGAAATCCTGGTATGGTATCTACATCCACCAACCATGGTCCCTCAACCATCCCTCCCTCCTCAAACCAAAGGAATTCCGATGCATATTTCAGTACCTACTCCCATCGCACCATCAACACCATCACTCACTAGAACCATTGCTACAGTTGGGGTAGATGAAAAAATAAAGAGCTCATCGCTCCCCTACCCCCACGTGTCTAACCTCCTTGTGCACTATGTGAGAAATATGGGCACCCAACCAACAAATGCCCATCTCTACCAGAGCTACACAATCTAATTCAACTCAATCAAGCACCATCACCACTCATCGCTTCATCAAGTACTTCTGCTACCTACCCTAACACAAGTAGCAAAGGATTGCAAACCAAATTCGCTTGCGCCATCTGTTCAGAATATGGCCATTATACACACCATTGTCCAGCGCTACCCCAATTCCGACAGACGCTAACAACAATACGCCATATCTTTCAGCAAGAACCCATTCCATCTACATTATCCTCAACCAATGTCACAGACATCCATTATTTCATGACTTCAGTCAACGAACGTATGAGGTGCCCTTGCTCTCTCTATGAATCGTTAGATCATTTCACGTACCAATGTCCTATGATCATTGAATACAGACAATGACAAATGGCCCTGATTCAAAATCCTATCCCCCCCCGACATAATCGGTGATTAACCCTACTCCATCACCATAGGTTCTTCATATTACTTCTCCTGAGCCTGAAGCATTCCCTACTCCTCCATGTTTCTTATATGATTTATACAAGGATTTACCCCCAAATCCCCCCAATTCTCTAGTTCATTTTCCTATGGAAATTTTACACCCGACTATTGTTTTTAACCCACAATATCTTGATATTTTGTTTATGTCGAGCGAACCATCGAAATCCCGTTGCATCAATCCCCCTACTTATTTATCAGCAGGAGACAACGACACGGTGATTTTCATTGATGTCACTCCTCTCGATCACCTATATTCACGACAGTTTCACTGCGATGAAGATATCCTCGAGGAGTTAACTACCCCTGATTGCCCATGGGATGTGCTCCACCACAGAGCACTCTTTATTTCACAAGAAGCCTTCACACCTCCTAACCAACACCTTATATACGCAGTTGAAACCAAATATTTTCTCCCATCAGAGCATATAGATTGGTTCAATAACCCTATCCCTACCCTCGACGCTTTCGAGGAAGGAAATATGGCCAATATTTCCCCAACCATAAAAATAGATATTTCCATCAAATCTAGAATTACAGAGGAAATCACCATTGACACTGCGTGCTCTCCCGAAGAAATCACCACCTATAAATCCCTCTTCCAGGAATACCGAGACATTTTTTCCTGGTCATACACAAATATGCCTGGCCTTGATCCCTCTATTGTGGAACATCGCATAGATACCTAGCCTGATATCACACCTGTCCGCCAAAAACAGTGACCGCTACACCCATCCAAGGCAGCGGCCATCAAAGCCGAGATTGACAAATTATGCGCTGTAGGGTTCATCTACCCCATCGCCTATACATCATGGTTCTCCAACCTTGTCCCTGTTAACAAAAAATAGGGCACTATTCGTGTCTGTACGGACTTTTGCGACCTCAATTACGCTTATCCAAAAGACAACTTTCCAATGCCCTTCATCGACCAAATTATTGATGATTGCATGGGTCACGAGGCTTTGTCCTTCATGGACGGTTTCTCTAGCTACAACCAAATCCAAATTCACCCAGCCGATCAGTACAAAACCGCATTCACTACCCCTTGGGGCACCTTTGTGTATCGTGTCATGCCATTTGGCCTCAAGAATGCTGGCGCCAGTTTCCAACGGGCCATGACTTACATCTTTCATGATCTGGCTCATATCATCCTCACATACTTAGATGACCTCACATCTCGATCCAAGAAACGCACTCAACATCTCGATGATTTACGAATCATCTTCCAAAGGTGTCGTGAGTACAAAATCCGCTTGAACCCCCTCAAGTGCGTATTCTGTGTCACTGTTGGGCACCTCCTTGGGTTCATAGTTTCCCAATGTGGCATTACCGTGGACTCCTCAAAGTCCAAGCCATCACAGAAATTCCACCCCCTTGAAATTTACACCAACTACAGAGCCTAGAAGGCAAAGATAACTTTTTACGACACTTTGTCCCATATTATGCTACTCGTGCACATGGCTTCCTTCACTTACTTCATCACGACATCCCATTCCAATGGGATAAACATGCCCAAACCGCTTTTGATGATCTTAAAGAGGCCCTCTCCAACACCCCGTTGATTAGTCCACCTGACTATAACTGCGACTATCTCCTCTACATATCAGCCTCAGTCGTTTCAGTAGTAGGAGTGCTCGCCCAAATAGGGGATGACGACTGTGAGCATGTGATTTACTACATTAGTAAAAAACTCTCAAGGACACCCTTGAAATACAATCACGGAGAAAATATATCCGTTGCAGTTATCCTCGCAGTCCAGAAGATGTGCCATTACATTTTTCTTCGAACTACCAAAGTCATAACAGATTCCAAACCCATGCAATAATTGCTTAGTCGTCGGCAAATTAATGGTAAATTTGCTTGATGGATCGTCATCCTTCAAGAGTATGATCTCAAATTTTCAACACCCAAGAGAAAGAAAGCCCTCGTCCTCTCTGAACTCATCATGACTTTTCCCTCGGATACTACCAATTCACCCGTCAATACCAACTTCCCCGATGAATATCTCTTTTACATCCCCTTGGATGATCCTTGGTACGACGATCTTCTCATCTACCTCTGAACACAAAAATTCAGAAACCACCTCTCCATATATGATTGTCGACGTATTCGTCACCAAGCCCCACGCTACCTTCTCATCGGTGATGTCTTATATCGACGAGGAGTTGACATTGTACTCTGTCGATTCTTGACTATCGACGAAGCCGATCGAGTCTTGAACGACTGCCACAACGGTGCTTGCGGGGGCCACCTCTCAGGGATGTCCACCGCTCCAAAAATCATTTGTGCCGGTTACTTTTGGCCTACATTGTTTCATGATTGTATCCATGCAGTGAAACGATGTGACAAATGTCAGCTTTACGCCAGCAAAGCACAAGCACCACTTGCTCTTCTACACCCAGTCATCCCCACTGGCCCCTTCTTCAAATGGGGCATAGAATTCATGACTTGCAACCCTCCATCCAACAATGAACACAAATAAATCATCGTTGTAGTTAATTACTTCACCAAGTGGGCTGAAGCCATGCCTACCTTCAACAACACCACCGACACTGCAGCGCATTTTTTCTTTAATCACGTCAATTCTCACTTTGGAGTACCGCTACAACTAGTCTCTGATCATGAGAAACATTTCGATAATGAGATTTTCGTCAAACTCTCATCCAGGTTGGGCTTCTCCCATGAGTTTGCCTCCCCATACTACCCTCAGTCAAATGGGCAGGTCGAAGCAGTCAATAAATTCCTCAAAACCATGTTGTAGCGCATGGTTAACAAGCATAATACCAATTGACATCATATGTTATTCTCCACGCTATGGGCTTGTCACACAGAAGTCAAAACTACCACTGGTTTCACACCTTTTCATCTAGTCCACGGGGTTGAGGCCACTCTTCCCATCGAGTGCGAAATTCCCACCTTACGCACTGCTATTGAGCTATTACTTGACACTGCTCCAATGGAGCAACGTTTTCTAAGCTTAGAGTCCCTGGATGAGGATCGTCGATCTTCATTACAGAACAATGAGGCAGCCAAAAAATGGTCAAAGGCCACCTTTGATCGCCATGTCAACCTTCGCTCATTCGACGAAGGTGACCTCGTCCTCGCTTACGATGTCGCTCACGATACCCTCGGCCATGGAAAATTCGATTCACTATGGCATGGACCTTATATCATCCAACATTGCCTTACTAAAGGCGCGTACATTCTAGCCTCCCCCGAAGGCCACCCTCTCAAAGAACCCGTCAATGGGTTGTACTTAAAGAAATTTTACGCCTGAGCATAGCCATTCTACACTAGGATTTTTCTTTTTGTACGTTTTTTTTAGATTTTTTAATCTTCTTTCATCCATACCTCACGTCTAATCTATCACTCGTGTTATTGACATATGACACCCCCACTAGCCTACCACATCATTTACGCCGACAAAGCTAGCCGTTGGACATAGAATCTCACTTCGACTGCTTAGGCCCTATATTCACCCTCACATGAATTTCTCCACTCTAGTGGCATATGTTTAGGCTCAACCACCAACAATCAAGAAGAATACACCATCGTCATTGGTCTCCTCACTGAGGCCAACCATCGCCATATTCGTCACCTTAGCGTTTTACTTGATTCCCAACTAGTTGTCCTCCAGCTCAATAATGTGTACTGCATTAGCGATCCTTGCCTCTTTTGTAAATACCTACAAGTTAGACTTTTATATCGACATTTTGGTTCCATTACATTCACACATATTCCAAGACAATTTAATCAAATGGAAGATAACATGTATAACCTAGTATTAGATTGGCATTTATCACATCAGGTTACTAGTACACATACATCAAACATCAATAATCTGTCACAACATATAAATTAGACATCATCAACAAAAACACAAAACACATGTAAATATCACCAAGATCCAAAAATG
>SNQJ01S0094704.1:0-28677 GCA_010110895.2 Picea sitchensis | reverse complement strand
CCATCCTAAATAGAAAGAGCTCCCCATTGAGGTGACAGTGGGTGGGGAAGCTCCTGTTACGCCAGTTTGAAGCCTTGACTCAAGCTACCTAAACCCTTCCTACAAACTGTGCGATAACAGTTCCTATGGTACGGCCTCTGAGTTTTCCTTCTGAATTTAAGTCCACAATACTAATCCAAGGTGATTTGTCTTTGGACTGGTATGCTTAATGAGTTATATTCCCTGACATACTGATCAAAGTTTTCATCAAATTCGTCTTGGCATCTTGGCTATGGTTTCTCATCCAAGAACAAAGGAAGATAGGGCCTATGGGTGGTCCTACTGTGTGTCTGTCCTTGTGGTGCACCTCCTCCATGACTCTGTCCCCCGGTGTGATAGTGGGGAATGTGCTCCTACTGATACCTATATCCTCCATGTGATCCACTAGCCTCTCTGTTGTTATACCTATATCCTTCAGGTCCCTTTCCTCCACGAGTCAAATGTAATAGTACCTGTGAGATCTTATCTTGGTTGGCACTTACCTTCTCTAAGGTCTCCCTCAACTCACTCTGGCCCCTCTGCACTATCTCTTGGTTTTCCTGTAAGTGGGTGACCAATGCACTCTCTGTCTAAAGTATAGACTGACGTAGTTCCCGAGCAAAGTTTGCTAAGACTTGTGGCTCACTGTCCTTGCCTGACCCTTCCGTGTCTGCCTGTGGTTCACTTGTGTGCTTCCTACATCTTCCCATATAGATACCACTGAACTTCTGAATGTGCTAATCCTCACAGGATGGGAGGATCAGAGCTTTGATACCACTGTAATGTTCCCAGACAATTTTTTCACTTGGAACACTAACTGACCACTGAATAACTTGTGTTTGTGTGTTTACTTGCAGGATGATTTCTTAAGTTCGGCCTTAGGGTTTATATTCAATTATCAAACATAGATCTGAAGATATAATCCATGGAAATACAAGATTTGACCATTAACACAAGACATGGAATCAAATAGCATAGATCTGACCTTTACTGATAAAATAAGCAAGAACTTGATACAATGAGGATGCAGATATGGAATAACATCAGATAGATCTAGTAAATAAGATATGAGCTGCTACAAAATGCTCCCAATAAGAAGATACTAGCCTCCAAAGGTTGAATACAATATGAAGCCCACTATAGAAGAACCGGGTTGTAATCCAAACCCCCCTCGCTGATGGCACGTCCTCCTAAGAAGCTGAGAAGACCCAAAGTTTCGGCCTAGCTGAAGGAAGCCTCCAAATAGCATCAAACTCCACAGAATGATAGATCGGGGCAAGTAGAATCCCTCCTTGAAGTCTCAAGCCAAGATGCCAAGATATACCCCTCTAAACTGTTGAATCCTCAATCAAGACTACGCCCTCCTGAATATTGCCAAGCTCAATATTTCAGCCCTGAAGAAAGAGGCCTCCAAATGCCTTGAAACTATAGTGTTCCCAAGCCAATTTTTTTGCTTGGAACACTAACTGACACTGATTTGTTTGTATGTTTATGTGTGTTTGTAGGTTGGCCTCTCAAGTTTAGGCCTTAGGGTTATATTTAGCTATTAAGCACAGATGTTTAGATATATTCAATGCAAATACAATATCTAACCATTACACAAGATATGGAACCCAAAAGCATAGATCTGACCTTTATTATTATGCAAAGAAAGAACCTGATACAAAGTGGATGCAGATCTGGAATAACATCAGATGGCTCCAAGAGAGACTATATGAGTTGCTACAAAATGCTCCAGAGAAGACAAAACAATCCTCCAAAGGATGGATATATAATGAAGATCAAATACAATAAGAATCAGGGTCACGTCCAACCCCCCTGGCTGTTGGTACGTCTTGCTGAATAGATGGGAAGACCAAGATTTCGGCCCAGCTGAAGGAGATCTCTAAATGATGCCAAACTCCACAGGAAGATAGATCAAGGCAAGTAGAAACCCTCCCTGAAGTCTGAATTCTAGATGCCAAGTCTCACCCCTCCAAACTGCTAACACCCTAATCCAGGCTGCACCCTCCTGTAGATTGTCAAGCTCAATATTTCAGCCCTGATGGATGAAGTCTCCAAACACCCTAAAAATCTCGGAAAAATAGATTGGCCACCACAAGCTGCTGGAAGAAGTCTCAGTGTCAGATCTGAAGTGTAACCCTCTCAAACTGGATGGATATGAATCACAGTTGCGCCCTCCTCTCAAAGACATCCCAAAGCCTTAGATAATAATCTAGTGGAAGCAACTCTTCAAAAATACTCCAAAACTGATGAACAAGGCCCTGCAAATAATACCCAGATGCTAGAATGTCAATAGAACTTGTCACAAGGTTGGATAGGACTTCTCTTCATGAAATGATGCGCCCCTACTGGAAAACCCCCAAAGGGTACGGCCTGCTGCCCTCCTGGATCAATGATAGAACCTGTGAAGACTATAGAATGGTGTGGGTGAAGTGTTTCATCCCCGAGACCAATCTTGGAACAAGGTGAGTGGAATATTTCACCACTGAGTTGTTCTCTAGGGTTTGTAATCTCAAAACCCTCAAAACTTTGTGCTCAAGAGCCCAATATCCAAATGCAATAATATCCAAGATGAAGTGAGAGATGCGCCCTAGGCTTTCCTTTATACCTCTTTCTGTTTCTTTGTTGAGTTAAGTTAACCCCTAGGTTCAACTCCTAACTCAAGCTCAAGCGCTCTTTTCCTTCATTGAGTTAATTTTTACCCTTTTTACCTTTTTCCAAGTCAACTTCAAAATATAACATTGAGTAGGCTGACCTTTCCCCATGCTGCATGAGACTATGGTCTAGTGGGGATGGCTAGACCACTAAGTCTTCCCAGAGCTCTTCATCAAGAGGTGGGGGACATTACAGTCTCCCCTGCTAGAAATTTCTTGCCCACAAGCAATTCCGAACCTGTGTCTCGTATCACTTGTTCATTCTCCCACGTGGCATCCTCAATCGACAAATCCTTCCATTTGATTAAGTATTCTTTGATGCTTCTCTGGAATTTCTTCTCCCAAACCTCTAATATTTCCTCCGGCACCAGTACCGATTTCCCTTCTTCATCTGGAGGTGGCAGCACCTCAAGTGGGGTGATGTGTCGGTCGATGGCTCTCTTCAGGCATGACACGTGGAAAACATTGTGAATCCTGCTACCCTCTGGGAGCTCCAGCTCATAATCTACGGCCCCAACCTTTCTGTTGATCTTGTAGGGCCCAAAGAACCTGGGTTGGAGATTTCCTGCTCCACTCCTTTTGATATAAGAATTTCTATATGGTTGGAGCCTTAGGTAGACCAGGTCACCAACCTCAAAAGTACGCTCTACCCGGTGCTTGTCTGCTTGGACCTTTTGCTGATTCTATGCCCTCTGTAGATGATCCTTCAACTCCTTGAGGATGCCCTAACTCTGCTGCACCTAATCTTGTACCATCGGGGCTCTGCTATCACCAAAAGAAATCTCTACAAAAGAGAGTGGGTCATAATTGTACAACGCCCTGAATGGAGTCATGCCTATGGACATGTGATAAGTGGTGTTGTAACAGTATCCCCCCAAATGTAGCCACCTAACCCATGCCTTTTGTTGCCCTGTTACATAGTTCCTGAGGTAGCCTTCTACCCACTTGTTGACTATTTGGGTCTGCCCATCCATCTGAGGATGATAACTAGTGCTAGGGGTCAAGGCCGTAGCAACCATCCTGAATAACTCCTGCAAAAGGTGCTCATAAATTGGTTGTCCTTGTCACTAACAATGGTTTTGGGTAGACCATGTAGTCTGAAGAATAATTCGGCCACATGTGTTGCACTGAAGTCTGTAGCAATGGAGAAGAAGTGTGCAAATTTGGTCAACCTATACACCACTACGAAAATACAATCCTTACCTTGTGCCCTTGGCAATCCTATGATGAAGTCCATGGAGATGCTCTCCCATTTGTGTTTCGGTATGGGTAGAGGTTGTAGCAACCCTGCGGGGTGTGTGTGCTCATCCTTATTCTCCTGGCAAGTAGTACACTCCTTGACATGACTCATCACATCTTCTTTGAGCCCCTTCCATGAGAACATTTCCCTTACCTACCTGTATGTTTTGCCAATCCGTTGGTGCCCTGCCATTGGTGAATTATGACATGCATGTAGTATCTTGGCCTTGAAGGTTGACTCCTGGACCAATAAGATTCGGCCCTTGTAGTAGATGATGTCATCTATGACTCTGAAGTTGTCATCCTGTATTTGCCCATCCAACAATTGGAAAGTGAACTGATTTCTAGAATATTCTACCAAGAGGTGGCCCTTCCGGTCAACTGATACATCTGTCTTGGCATAAACTGATGGCCTCCTGGATAATGCATTTGCAACTACATTGTTTTTCCTTTTGACAAATTCAATGTCAAAGTGATAGGCCTGTATCTTGCTGACCCACTTCTTTTGCCTCTCATTTAAGTCCTTCTGTCCCAAGAAGTACTTAAGGCTATTGTGGTATGATTTCACCAAAAATATAGCACCTACCAAGTATTTCCTGAATTTGGCCAAAGCGTGCATGATAGCCAACATCTCTTTGTCGTAGATGGTGCAAAGTAACTCAGGACCCCTCAATTTTTGGCTCGTATAGGCAAGAGGGTGCCTATTTTGCATCAGTACAGCCCCAATGCCTTCTCCAGAGGCATCACACTCCAATGTGAAGGGTTGGCCGAAATCTGGTAAGGCTAACACTAGGCATGTGCTCATTACTTTCTTCATTCTGTCAAATGTGACTTGGGCCTCTTCACTGCATCTGAAGGCCCCTTTATTAGTTAGATAGGTCAAAGGTGCACAAAGTTGGGAGAACCTTTTGATGAATCTCCAGTAATAGCTGAAAATACCAAGAAATCCCCTCAACTTTGTAAGGTTTTTAGGTGTGGGCCACTCAACTATGGCTTGAATCTTCTCCTAATGTACCTGTACCCCCTTAACTCCAATAAGCTGCCCCAGGTAGAGGACCTCTGTCATTCTAAATTCACATTTGGACTCCTTGGCATACAAGGATTGGCCCTCCATGATAGCTAAGACCCGTTCCACATGCTGAAGGTGTTCCTCCCACGTCTTGCTATAGATTAGCAGGTCATCAAAGAATACAAGAAGATGCTTCCTCAACTGTTCTTTGAAGACATAGTTCATACATGACTGAAAGGTGGCTGGTGCATTGGTTAATCCAAATGGCATCACTAAGAATTCATAGTGGTTGTAGTGACACCTGAAAGTAGTCTTAGGGATGTCCTCCCTCATTTTGATTTGATGGTAACCAGAGCGCAAGTCAATCTTTGTGAAATAAACAACCCCATGGAGCTCGTCCAATAGCTCATCAATCCTCGGAATGGGATAGCGGTTTTTGATAGTCTTCTTGTTTAGTGCCCTGAAGTCATTGCACATGCGCATGGTTCCATCTTTCTTCTTGACGAGTACCACTGAAGAGGCAAAAGGGCTAGAACTTGGTCTAATGTGACCCATATCTAAGAACTCTTTGATGGCCTTTTCTATTTCGTCCTTGTACTTCTTTGGGTGTCTGTAAGGCGTGGTGATGATTGGCTTTGCCCCTTCCTCCAACTCAATGATATGCTCAAATCCCCTATCTGGTGGCACACCTGGTGGGATAGGTCCAAACAATTTACTGTGTTTGTTAATGATCCTGTGGATCTCTGGTGCATAGTGAACCTTCCCCTTTTTGTCCACACGTGCCGAAATATTTCACTCAACAACATACACAATCTCCTCTCTTTTGAAAATGGCCTCCATCCTCTTCGTTGTAACTACTTTGGCTCTTTTGCCTGTCATGCCTCTGAGGACTACCTTCCTTCCACTCTCCTCTATGAAAGACATCTCCATGGTCTTGTAGTTGGTGGTGATAGGCCCCAATGTACTGAGCCACTGTACTCCAAGGATTATATTTGTGTCAGGGAGGTCCATCACATAAACGTCTTGCACTAAATCATGCCTACCTAGTGTAAGCTTCATCCCTGGAATGTACCTGTTACATGGCATGGTGCTTCCTCCTGCTACCTCCACCTTGAATCCTTCAAACTCAACTGTGGGTATATGCCTCCTCTGTAGCAATGCTAAGTCAAAAAAGTTGTGAGAAGCACCCCCATCAATGAGCACTGACACCCTTTGCCCCAACAACACCCCTCTCATCCTGAAAGTGTTGTACTTGGGTACCCCATTGATGGATGCCAATGTATCTCTCTCCTCTACTGCACTGTCGTGACATGTAGCCTCCTCCTCTGCAATTTCCGTGGTGTCTGCCTCCATGTTCTAGATGTGGCCGAAATCCTCATCCTCTTCATTATCTGATGTCACCTCAATGTAATGCACTTGGCCACGGCCCATACACTTGTGGGATGGGTTCCATGGTTCTTTGCATGTGTAGCATAGTTGTTTCCTTCTCAATTCTCTTCTAGTATTCTCATCCATCCTACCTCTTCCCCTATCAAGCCCCCTTGGGTCTCTTCCTCTTGGGTTCATCGGAGGTCTTTGGTCTCTTCCTCCGTATTTAGAGGTGGTCTAGGCACAAATTTCGTTCTTGCAGCTGGACCTAGATCTCGCGTCGTCCAAATAGCATCCTGCAAGTTGGTAGGCTTAAAAGCCTTAACCCAACCCTTCAAGGGTTCCATCAAACCCTCAGTGAAGAGAATCATGAGTCTAGACTGTGACACGTCCTGCACCATGACTGCTAGCCTCTAGAATTCCTCAATATACACCTTTGGTGCTCATGTATGTCTGAGCTGTGTGAGTTCCCTGAAATGTAGCTCAGGATCCCCCTGGTCAAACCTGTCAATGAGTCTCTGAGTAAACTCTGTGTATGCCACTATCTGATTGTGGCCAAGTGTGGTCAATCCATGATACCACCAATCATGATCTTTGCCATCCAAGTACACGGTGGCAAACTCGATGGCCTCCATCTCCCTCATAGGGTAAAGTTGCAGTTAAGTGTCTAGTTTATGTACCCACGCCTGTGTAGTCATCTTGGCCGAACCATCAAAGTAAGAAAGCTCCATCTTCTCAGCCTTGTGCTCAAACTCATAACTGCTCCTTTGGTACAACCTGGGCTTGTTTATGAACTTTAATCCACAGAACTGATCTAGGGCGATCTGCCTCTAAACTGGTAAGCTCAATGAGTTGTACTCCCTGGAATATTGCTCAAATAGATCGTCAAACTCATCTATGTGGTTGGGTTGTGTGGGTTCATCTGTGAATGAGGGTAAGTATGACCTAGGGGTAGCCTTGCTACCTGTCTGTCCTTGTGGTGTTCCCCCTCCATGGATTCCCTCAGAATGATGATAGGGAATGTGTTCCTGCTGATACATGTTCCCTCCATGAGATCCACTGGTTTCCTTATTGGTATAGAATTTTGGACCTTTCCCATTGTGATTCATCGCCATCAACATTTCTACTATCCTTGTTTGGTTTCAATCTACCTTCCTTAAGGTCTCTGATATTTCGACCTGCCCCCTACGGTTTGCCTCCTCGTTTTCCTGTAAGTGGGTGACTAATGTACTCTTTGTCTGGTTTATGGATTTACGAAACTCTTGTGCTAAGATTGATAATCCCTGTGGCTCATTGTCATCACCTAAACCCTCCATATCGGTTTCTGCCTCACTTGTTTGTTTCTTCCTTCTGCCCATATAAATGCCAATGAATTTTTGCATGCACTAATCCTCACAGGACGGGAGGATCAGAGCTCTGATACCACTGTAATGTTCCCAAGCCAATTTTTTTGCTTGGAACACTAACTGACCACTGATTTGTTTTTATGTTTATGTGTGTTTGCAGGTTGGCCTCTCAAGTTTCGGCCTTAGGGTTATATTTAGTTATTAAGCACAGACCTGTAGATATATTCAATGAAAATACAAGATCTAACCATTACACAAGATATGGAACCCAAAAGCATTGATCTAACCTTTATTATTATGCAAAGCAAGAGCCCGATACAAAGTGGATGCAGATCTAGAATAACATCAGATGGCTCCAAGAGAGACTATATGAGCTGCTACAAAATGCTTCGGAGAAGACAAAACAAGCCTCCAAAGGCTGGATATATAATGAATATCAAATACAATAAGAGCCAGGGTCACGTCCAACCCCCCTGGTTGCTGGTACGTCCTGCTGAATAGATGGGAAGACCAAGATTTCGGCACAGCTGAAGGAGATATCGAAATGATGCCAAACTCCACAGGAAGATAGATCAGGGCAAGTAGAAACCCTCCCTGAAGTCTAAAGTCCATATGCCAAGTTTCACCCCTCCAAACTGCTGAAACCCTAATCCAGGTTGCGCCCTCCTGAAGACTATCAAGCTCAATATTTCGACCCTAATGGAGGAAGCCTCCAAACACCCTGAAAATATCTGGAAAGATAGATCGGGCCACCACAAGCTGCTGGAAGAAGTATCAGGGTCAGATCTGAAGTGTAACCCTCTCAAACTGGATGGATCTGAATCATAGTTGCACCCTCCTCTCGAAGATGTCCCAAAGCCTCAAATAATAATCTAGCCAAAGAAACTCTCCAAAAATACTCCAAAACTGATTAACAAGGCCCTGCAAATAATACCCAGATGCTAGAATGTCAATAGACCCTGTCACAAGGCTGGATTGAACTTCTCTTCATGAAATGATGCACCCCTGCTGGAAAACCTTTAAAGGGTACGTCCTGCTGCCCTCCTGGATTGATGATAGAACCTATGAAGACTATAGAATGGTGTGGGTGGAGTGTTTCATCCCCAAGACCAAGCTTGGAACAAGGTGAATGGAATCTTTCACCACTAAGTTGTTCTCTAGGGTTTGTAATCTCAAAACCCTCAACACTGTGTGCTCAAGAGCCTAATAGCCAAATGCAATAATATCCAAGATGAAGTGAGAGGTGCTCCCTAGGCTTTTCTTTATACCTCTTTTTGTTTCTCTGTTGAGTTAAGTTAACCCCTAAGTTCAACTCCTAACTCAACCTCAAGCACTCTATTCTTTCATTGAGTTACTTTTTACCCTTTTTACCTTTTTCTAAGTCAACTTCAAAATATAACATTGAGTTAGCTTACCTTTCCCCATGCTGCATGAGACTATGGTCTAGTGGGGATGGCTAGACCACTAAGTCTTCCTAGACCTCTTCATCAAGGGGTGGGGGACATTACAAAAAATCCCTAGCAAGATAGATCAGGACATTGCAACTCACTAGGTGAAGTCTTCAGGTCAGATCTGAAGTATAACCCCTCCAAACTGAGTAGATCTGAATCACAATAACACCCTCCTTCTCTCCAAAACGTGCCAATTCTCTAGGAAATCAATCTGCAAGAGTAACCCTCTCAAAATGCACTAGATATGATGATTAAGGCCCTGCAAGAAGAACCCAGGTGCTAGAGTGTCCAAAATCCTTGTAAAGCTTCTGGATCGAACTTCTCTCCAAAGAATGATGTGCCCCCTTGCTGGAAACCCTCAAGGGTACGGTCTGCTGCTCTCCTGGATGAGTGATGGTACCTGTGAATGTTGTAGAATGGTGTGGGAGGAGTATTGCATTCCCGAGACCAAGCTTGGAACAAGATGGGTGGAATCTTTCATCACCGAATTGTTCTCTAGGGTTTGTATTTTCAAAACCCTCAAAATTGTGTGCTCAAGAGCCCAATAGCAAAATGCATAACAATCCAAGATGAATGAGACGTACGCCCTAGGATTTCCTTTATACCTCTTTCTATTCCTCTGTTGAGTTAAGTTAACCCTTAGGCTCAACTCCTAACTCAACCTCAAGCGCTCTAATCCTCCAGTGAGTTATTTTTTACCTTTTCAAGTCAACTTCAAATTATAACATTGGGTTTAGCTGACTTTTCCCCATGCTGCATGAGACTATAGTCTAGTGGGGATGACTATACTACTGAGTCTCTCCAAACCTCTTCATCAAGAGGTGGGGGACATTACATACTGTCATCTCTGGCATCTTATTTGACGTTCATTTGCTAGCTAAGATATCTCAAGAATTTGCATAAGGGAAAGTAATATCAATCAAAGTTAAATTGTGCATTTAATTGTATCTACGAAGTGCATTTCTGAAGATATATTTTAGTTGTCATACTTATACTTTTCCTTTTTACTGTTGTTACAGTAATCCTTGGAACTTTGTTAAAGTTTATTTGTTGGTTGATACATCTCTAGAACTTGCATGTGACAAATTATTATCATCTTGAAGTTTTAGATATCTTGTTATCTTGTCCAAACAAGTGCATTTTCTAGAATACATTGCAGCTGTTATTACTGTATTAAATGCTATTATATATTTTTTTCCTACATACACTTGTGTCCTACAACCTCACTCCTAATAGAATAGGTGTGAAAAGAGGTTAAGTCAAGTATGTCTCACTCCTACTCCGTAGGTGTGAAAAGAGACCGACGACAAACTGCCAAAACAGTCCAACTGTCATCTACAATAATTTGCCCACTAACAACCACTGAATGAGTCAATGGTTGTCCAAAAAAATCTGCCAAGAAGATGTATATGACAGCCAACACATGTGTTGTCCAAACTGCTCAAAAGTTCAACCACCTCAGCTCTGATACCATGAAGATTTTCAGGTCCTATCAAGCTTGCCAGTAGGGTCTGTCTTTGACCACCGATTGGCTCTAAGTTTCAACTATTATGTAAATGTTTTGCTGTTGTTTCAGGACAACCAACAGTCCAAGAACTTCTTGCCGATTTGTTATGGTTGTATACTTGCAATTTTAGGTGCTCTACAATGTAGTTTTAGTAACCAAAAGTTAACACATGCATACTAAAATAAATACAACAGACCTAAAGATCTTTACAGCTGAAAAAAAACAGATCTAAAAGATTAACACACATTATTTATTACACAGGTATTTTTGGTCAACATGAACCTGGATAAAACCCCCTCGGGGAAAACCAGTTTGGGATATATGTCTATATATGAGGAAAAGTAGATGGTGGAATACATCAAATACAAAATATATATGAACCCGATACAATAGCAGCTTGATCCAATCTGGAATACAAGTCCAAAAGAACTAGGTGCGCCCCCCATAAATGCTCTCAAAACCACTGAAACTTCTCCAGATGCAAGTTGTGAGCTCATAATAGAAAACCCCTCCACAAGAATGAAGCTCTACTGTGTGGCCTCCCTCTGCAACTGATCCCACTGCAGTCTGATGGGTAGAAGTCCTCCCCACTACTGATGCGCCCTCCTCAACAAGTGCGCCCTCCACAGTAATGAACACTCCTCAGTAAATAAACCAAGCTAGAAGCTGAATGCCTCCCTCCATGAAAGCATGCACCAAAGATCAAGCAACCTCATGCAACAAACCTCATAGAAAATCTCCCTTTCTTCCTCTCCAAGTGAGCAAATGAAGTTATGAGCTTTCCTTCACCCTTTGCGCCCCTCTTGAACCTCCATAAGGAAACCTAAGAAATTGATGGCTGAGATCCTCCCATCTCCCATCTAATCAAAGGTTGATATCACTCAAAAAGAATCACTCAATAACCCACTTTGGGTTAAATTCCCTAAGTTCACTTTATGTCTCTAATTCACCCACAAAGTGAATTAATAGTCATTTTAGGCATAAATGACAAAATTTCACTTTTGACTTCAAACTCCTAAGTCAAAGTGAAATTAGACATACAGTACAATGCACAAAGTGTATAGTACATCCCACATGTGTCTAGGAGAGCAGAAACACATGGGGATCACCTCCCAAGGTACAAAACTCAACACTCCCTCTTACCGAGGAAGGTGTTCCTCACCAAGCCCATCTTGTCTCTGAAGTAGAAATGTTTGCCCCTTGGAAGGGCCTTGGTGAGTATATTTGCAACCTGGTCGTTTGTCAATACTTACTGCAACTGAACTGCCCCTCTCTGAACCCAATCACAAATGAAGTGATACTTGATCTCAATATGCTTCGATTGGTGATGAAACACTGTATTCTCAGAGAGTCTTATGCAATCTTATTATCACAGTGAATGACGGTCGGTGGCATCTCCTGACCAAACAATCCAACCAACATCTTACGAAGCCAAATGGCCTCGCAACTGGCCTAACTAGTCGCCATGTACTCTACCTCGACCGAAATCAAAGCAATTGACTTTTGCTTCCGACTGAACTAGGAAACAAGTCCTGACCCCAAACCAAAGCAGCACCCGAAGGTGCTTTTTCTGTCAGTAGCACAGTCTGCCCAGTCTGAGTCTGTGTAGCCAACCAAATTGACTCCATCTCCTCTGACATAGTCTAGGCCATAATCAAATGTCCCAACAATGTATCTCAAAATGCATTTTTCCCCAACCATGTGAACACTCCTTGGCTCAACCATGTACTGGCTGAGAGTGTTCACAGCAAAACAAATATTTGGTCTGGTGTTAACCAGATACATGAGGGAACCAATCAACTGCCTGTAAACTGTGGCACATACCAACTGGCTATCTGAAGCCATAAGCTTCTTCCAATTGGTAATCATAGGTGTAGACATAGGTCTGCAGTCCTCCATCTAAAATCTGCTGCATACTTCCCCTGCCCGAGAAATATGCGACCCTCCTCCAGCCATACCTCCATACCCAGAAAGTAGTGCATCAATCCAATGTCACTCATCTCAAACTCTGATGCAAGTCCCAACTTGCACTCAACTATGAGATCCTCGGCTCCAGTGATGAACACATCATCCACATATAAGATGAGAATAAGCATGTCCTCACCTCTAATGATGAAATAGAGGTTAGGATTAACATCGCTCTTCTCGAAGCCCATCTGAAGCAAGTAAGTGTCTATGCATGAATACCAATCTCGGGGATCTTGCTTTAGTCCATAAAGTGCCTTTCTCAAAAGACACACGTTAGTCTCCCTATCACTCACATCAAACCCCTGTGGCTTCTCTATGTACACCTCTTCATCAATAAAGCCATTCAGAAATGTGGTCTTCACATCCATCTGGTGAATGCTCCAACCCATCTCTGCTGCTATGGCAATGATACTCTTGATGTAGGTGTATCTCGCAACTGGTGTGAAAGTCTCGTCATAATCAACTCCCTCAATTTGAGAGAAGCCTTGCGCCACAAAATGAGCCTTGTGTTTCTCAATGCTGCCATCTGCAACAATCTTGGTCTTGTACAACCACCTGGAAGTCACAACTAACTTCCCCACTGGCCTCAAAACCACCTCCCAGACATCATTGCGCACAATGGAGTCATACTCCTCTACCATGGCCTCTCTCTAGAGCTATTGGTCCACTGTCTGCGCAAATGTCTGTGGCTCTATATCCCTGATACTTGTCACTAGTGCCAAATATGCTCCCAATCTGACTGGAGGTCTCCTCTCTCTGATCTGGCTCTTGGGCTCCCCTACATTCTCTCTAGCCTCCTTCAGGGTCTCTTGAAACCATCTAGGTCTCATCTTCCCTGAAGTGGTCAATGGAGAAGTAAGGTCACTGGGACCAAGAGTGACTGCCTCAGGACTTGTCTCAACACTCTGAGATCCTGAAGTCTGTGCCCCCTCTGACTGTGACCCTGAAGTTGTGCATGATGACCCCGTCACCCCTGATACTGGTGTACCTGAAACCTGAGGCTGTGCTCCCTCTGAGACTACAATCGACACCTTTTCATCATCCTCAACTCTAACTCTCGACTCAAGAGATCTCTGAAAATCCCTATCCCCCTCAAATATGACATCTCTGCTCACCACCACTCTCCTAAGTGGCGAAATGTAGATGCGATAGGCTTTGGACACCTCTGAGTATCCAACTAGAATTTCCTGCTAGGTTGTGGGGTCTATCTTTGTCCTCATCTCTGAGAGGACATGAGAAAAGGTCAAGCACCCAAAGATCCTGATGTGCTCGACATCGAGCCTCCTACTAGTGAAGGCCTCCTCAGGAGTCATCTTCCCCAATATCCTGTGGGGGCTCCTGTTCTGTAGGTAAACTGCAGTAGCACATGCCTCTGCCCATAAGTACAAAGGAAAACTCTAATCATGCGGCATGGATCTCGTTGCACCGGTAATGGCCTGATTCTTCCTCTCGGCAACCTCGTTCTGTTGGAGGTTGTAGGGTATGGTCATCTGTCTTCTAATGCCATGCTGGGCATAGAAGTCTACAAACTGTTTCGAGGAATACTCTCCCCCGTTATCCGATCGCAAGACTTTGATCCTCTTTCCAGATTGGTTCTCCACAAGAGCTCTGAACTCTTGGAACCGTGTGAAGACCTCACTCTAGGCCTTCACGAAATATATCCAAGTCTTTCTCGAGCAGTCATAAATAAATGTGAGATAGTACTCACAACCACTCAAGGACCTTCGATTCATGGGCCCACACACGTCCTTATGTACTAAATCCATTATCCTAGCTGACCTGGCGTCACGGCTGGGGAACGAGGCCTTGGTAAACTTACCAAGCGCACACCCTCTGCAAACATCCTGATGCTCTATATTGATCTGTGGCACTCCGGTCACAACCTCTCTTAGTCCTCCGAGAGCTCCATGATGTAGGTGGGCCATCCTACGATGCCATAACTCACATGTCTGTCTGTTGTTGTCGCTTCTCGCTGCCAATGAATGAAGTGGCTGAAAAAGCAATCTGAACAGTTTCCCATCCCTCAGTCCAATCACTTGTCTTGAGGCAAGTGAAGACCCCCGAAGATGAATGAGTACCTTGGTGCCTCTGGATGTCACCTCAAGACCTCTATCCTAGAAGGTGGAAACTGAAATCAAATTATTCTTCAGCCCAGGGACATAGAGNGTGCCAATCCCAACAACTTTGACCAATGTGTCATCTCCAAGAGCAATCTCAATCCTGACCTCGGTGTCTCTGAGATCAATAAAGTTCTCTCGAATTCCAGTCACATGGATCGAAGCCCTGTTGTCAATATACCAGATACTAGGTGTTTTCTCAACTGAAGTGTAGCATATTAGGAAAGCACACTCTCTCTGAAATTGTGTCTGAAAATGTGCCTCCTCTAATGTAGCTGCAGTACCACTCCTCTTCTACTTCCTGTTTGGGCACTGTCCAACATAGTGCCCAAAATTCTTACAAACAAAGCACTTCACTTTGCTCATATCTCTCTTCTGACCACTGCTCTGACCACTGCTTCTCTCTCCTCCACTCCCTTGTGGTGGGGCCCCAAACTTGGGACCCTGTCGACCCCCATGGTCGGCCTTCTTCTTTCCCTTTGTCCAAAGAGCAAGATCCTCATCACCCTGACCAGACTGTTGTTTTTGTTGTTGCCACTGTCTAGAAGCCTCGGCTACAAACCTAATCTCCTCCTGGACAAAGTCATCCCACATCCTCTCCCATGTACACATGACCTCCCTAGCAATAATGCCACGTACAAATGGGCCCCACGGTTTGGTGAAGCTATTGATAGCTTGTCTCACCAAAGATTTAGGATCAACCTCTCTGACGGCTCCAAGCTTGTCTTTGATCTAAGTGTAACGACCAAGGAATGAAGTTACCGACTCATCCTTGAGCATGTGAATGCCCCTGAGTCGGTCATGAAGAACCATCTTCCAGTTCTCATTGAATCTCTCATACAACTTACATAGATATGACCACATCTCGTATGCATAAGTCCTCCCCATCAAATGGGGTATGATATGATCATAAACTGCATCACAAATGGTCCTCTTTCCCTTATTGTTCCTCTTTCTGAACTCTGCCAACAAGATGGGGGCAGTGACAGGAAGAACTGGAACATGCGCCTCGACTATGTCCCATAGATGGAGGTCCTCTAAGACAAAAACCATCCTCACCTTCCAAGGTGACCAATTGCTAGCCCTTGCTATCTTGTCCTCAACTCGCATCTGAGATGTTGACATGTCTGCCAAACTGCATGCCCAACTGATGCTCAAACTACCAAGGAAACGTTGCCTCACTCCTGTCAACACAGGTGTGAAAAGAGACAAGCGTCCTACAACCTGACTCCTAACAGAATAGGTGTGAAAAGAGGTCGAGTCAAGTTAGCCTCACTCCTACTCCGTAGGTGTGAAAAGAGACTGACGACAAACTACCAAAACTGCCCAACTGTCCTCTACAAAAATCTGCCCACTAACAACCACTGAATGAGTCCATGGTTGTCCACAATTTTTTTCCAAGAAGATGTATATGACAACCAACCAAGAAGATTTTCAGGTCTTATCAAGCTTTCCAACTGGGTCTATCTTTGACCACAAATTGGCTCTAAGTTTCAACTGTTATGTAAATGTTTTGTTGTTGTTTTAGGACAGCCAACAGTCCAAGAACTTCTTGTCGATTTGTTATGGTTGTACTTGCAATTTTAGGTGCTATAGCATGTATTTTTAGTAACCAGAAGTTAGCAGATGCATACTAAAATAAATACAACACACCTAAAGATCTTTACAGATGAAAATAAGCAGATCTAAAAGACTTACACATATCATTTTGTACACAGGTATTTTTGGTCAACATGACCCTGGATAAACCTCCCCCGGGGAAAACTAGTTTGGGATATATGTCTATATATGAGGAAAGCATATGGTGGAATACAACAAATACAAAATATAGATGAACCTGATACAATAGCAGCTTGATCCAAGCTGGAATACAAGTCCAAAAGAACCAGGTGTGCCCCCCATAAATGCTCTCAAAATCACTAAAACTGCTCCAGATGCAAGTTGTGAGCTCATAATAGAAAACCCCTCCACAGGAATAAAGCTCTGCTGTGTGGCCTCCCTCTGCAACCGATCCCACTGCAATCTGATGGGTAGAAGTCCTCCCCACTACTGATGCGCCCTCCTCAACAATTGTGCCCTCCACAGTAATGAACACTCCTCAGTAAATAAACCAAGCTAGAAGTTGAATGCCTCCCTCCATGAAAGCATGTGCCCAAGCTCAAGCAACCTCATGCAACAAACCTCATAGAAAATCTCCCTCTCTTCCTCTCCAAGTGAGCAAATGAAATTATGAGCTCTCCTTCACCCTTTGCGCCCCTCTTGAACCTCCATAAGGAAACCTAAGAAATCGATGGATGAGATCATCCCATCTCCCATCTAATCAAAGGTTGAGATCACTCAAAAATAATCACTCAATAACCCACTTTGGGTTAAATTCCCTAAGTTCACTTTATGTCTCTAATTCACCCACAAAGTGAATTAATAGTTATTTTAGGCATACATGACAAAATTTCACTTTTGACTTAAAACTCCTAAGTCAAAGTGAAATTAGACATAAAGTACAAGGCACAAAGTGTATAGTACATCCCACATGTGTCTAGGAGAGCAGAAACACATGGAGAACACCTCCCAATGTACAAAACTCAACAGTTTATTAGCAATTTTCATTGCAAGTCTATTGTCTTGTATAAGCATCATTATCATTTCTTGATGGCCTTTAATGTTTGTTGTTGTCTTGGTTAAGGGAAAGTGCATTCCTTTTATTTCTTTGCTTCACCCTTCAAGACATAAACTGATTTGAGTGACCTAGAGAGAGGGGTGGTTTGCATTACACTTTTTCACCAACCCACTAGGTCTTGGGACATCTCCCTTTGAGTGGATTTATCCTCCTCCTAAACAGAAAGGGGTATCCTATTGAGGTGACATTGATAGGATTACCCTTGTGTTACGCCAATCTTGTCCCACTTTCCTTTGTCTTTGGGCAAGTATAGATTGTGCGATAACAAGGCCTCCCACATATCCTTAATTGTCTTCTTACCAGAAAGATGAGGAATATTGTGGTCCTTCACTACATCAACTATGATCCTTCTTGTCTTCACATCCTTATGGTTGTTGTGTTGGATCTGTTGGAAGTACAACTGACCCTTCAGCAAACTCCCACAATCCATGTTGCTCCAGTAGTAACCCAATTCTCTCTCTCCATGGAATGAAGTTTGAGGCTCCCTACAACCTATCCTCGAATCTCGAGTCTGCATTGGCTATAATGTCAGCTGCCCTGACTCACAAGTCCTCTCTGGTAACTTGACCCCCTTGTTAATTTACAACTGGTTTGCACAACAAATGGACTTAGTTCCTTCTATATTCAGACGTTGAGCTCTGATACCATGTTAATTTCCTATAACTCAACAACAAAAACTAAATGCCAGTAATTTCTTTAACCAAGATATATTCTAGCTCATATAAATTTTGGAAATTATGTAAATAATCTACAATTAAGTTATTTAACCAAAATAAAAAGCAGAATCATATTTAGAAACCAAGCACATAATAAACAAGAACACCAAAAATACCCTAGAAACCCCAGTGTGGGGAAAACCAACAAAGAGGGGCTTTTATGCTTTCAAGAGAAGTATTACAACAACAAGAAATCAAAATTTTCTTACAAAAATTTCCTCATCCAAATTCCTCTTCCTCTTACCACAAATTCGATCCAGCAACTAGTTGTACGGCTCAACTCCTTCTGGCACTGTACAACCTTGCACGTACGACCTACGTACAACCTGTACGACCTGCAAAAAATTGACCAAATATGACCTGTGTTGATGTTGGCTAGTATGGCTTGTATATGACCCTAGCTGGCTGAGTAAACTTGGCCTGTGTATGGACCCAGTACAATTACAAGGTATGGCAACTAACTTAGCTTTCTCACCCTGCTTGGATCAACCAGTTGCCTTGGCCTCCTTAGCTTCCCAGAACTGCCCCTTGCCTCGACTGCTTTCCCTCTTCTTCTCTTTCCCAATCACCCTCCTCCTCTTCTCACAAATGAGAATTGTATGTCCATCTCACCCTCGATCCTTCTATTTATTTTACCTTCAACCTCCTTCTTGTCTTGAGATGTGTGCCCAACATAGCCTTCAATGGCTCAAATTGATGCGCCCCTCATGCCTAGACCTCACTCAGCACTCAAGTTGTGTGCCCCACTAGCTTGGGCCCCACACAACACTCAAAATAAAAAGTTTTGAATCCTAAGTTTGACTTAGGCTAAAATAAATAAAGTTGATTGGAGTATTTTATTGTGTCCATCAGGTAGCCTTGGACATGTTATCCCCTAGCCTAGGAATAACTAAGGAGATTATGTCTCGAGGCCCACAGGTCCTAGACATGGAGTACCGAGAGCCATATTGAATTAAGCCTGGACCTGGAGGGCCCATCTTTCTTCTTCAACACCTCCACCTTGTCAAATGCAGCAACATCCATCCCATCATCCTGGTCATTCAACAACAGTGGGTCTTGCTCCATGAGGTAATGAGTCAATGTATCATGGTATGTGTCACTCTGATTCTCAAAACTTTTGAATATGTGCATTTAATTCTTTTTACTTCTAACGTGTGCTTGGACCTTATGCCTTTCCACTTGTTCGCACCTGGGGGGGATGACAGGATGCCCTAGCAAGTTGGTTCCCATAGGGTTTGAGTTGTCACTGGATGGGTTCATGAAAGGTCATCATCCGTTCCCACCATACTTACCACTTTTCATCTTTTTCCCTCTCATCTATTCCATACATTGGTTCGGGCATTGTGTTTTCCAAGCTAGCAAAGGGTTGTACCTTACCTTGTGGGAAGAAGGCGCTAAAGGCCTAGAGGGTAAAAGTGGCTGGCAAAAGATAAAAGCCAAAAGAACAAAACCTTCAGATGCTTTGCCCAGGGATCCCCGAGAAAGAAATAAAAGGCTTCTCAGAAAGAAACAAAGGGACCCATAAAATAATAAAATCAAGACCTAGTTGGAGGATAGGGGATCTCATCACGAGCTAGCCTATTAGGTCCATGGGCATGTAGCGGTATGACACTACCATTCAGCTAGTCACCAGACCAGGGTAGTGTCTCTTGGTGGCATAGCCAAGAGAAATGGGGTCTCATAACGAGCCAACCTTCTCATCTCCGTGAAATGCTTGTGGGTAACATTGTCACCACTGGTCACCACGCCAAGGCAATGTCCCCTAACTAGTCTCTTGAAAGAAAAAACAATAAGATAAAAAGATAAAAGGCATTGCATGGGCTTGGAAACATTTGCATCCATGACAAGGTGCAACTCACCCTCTTTAGAGGCACCCATAGGTAAGCCATACATTCCCTTGTCATCACTGCACCCATTGCTCAAACATCCTCATGCAATGTCCCCACTTTGGGACATCATCACATTGCAGAGGTTTATGATGACCAGAGTAGCCAGATGGATGTTATAGCGAGTACAGAGATTGTTGAGAGGAATTGTGGGGTCCGGCTTGCATTTCTCATCCTATTTCATCATTATGTTCCATTCCGCACAGATTGACTTTGGTTTCGTGGCCTTTCGACGATTTCCATGGTTTTGAGTATTTTTTGCTATAAGTCAATTAAATGCACTGAAGAGGTCATTTTGGGCACTATACTTGGAGGAACCTCTCAGTTTAATAGCTCATTGGAATCGAGAGGAACAACACTACAGGATAGGATGACGAGAAGTGACTTTCAATGGCCAGGGAAGCCACAAGGAGAGATAAGGTGTTTTTCAGAGGTAAACATGTTAATTAATTAAAGTGATTTAATTAATTAATTAAATATTAATAAAATGAAAGTCACTTTGGAGGGACAAGGTGAGCAAAAAGTATAAAGGAAAGGCAAGGGCCTCTATTCATTCATTCATATATGATCATATTTTGATATTTGGCTTCTAGCTAGTGAGCCCAGCATTGGGGGTTTTGAGGGTTTTGACTTAACAAACCCTAGAGGACGATTCACTGGTGAAAGATTCCACTTAGCTTGTCCCAAGATTGGTCTTGGAGATGCAATACTCTCCCACACCATTCTAGTTCGGTTCTACATCAGTGCGGGAGGGTTCTACATAGTGTTGCCAGAGCGTGGGAGCGAAGCGGGAGCGGGAGCGTGGGAGCACATTTTTCAAAAAATGAGTGAGAATGAAGCGTCTCGGGTATATATATATATATATATATATATATATATATATATATATATATATAAATATATATATATTAAAAAACATGTAGAATGCCAAACTAGATGCAAAGTTTATGAAACATGCATGTTTGTAATACTTCCAATATAAGAAATGCTATCTAAATTCCATATTATCCATCATTCCATGAATCTTACATTAGTACATTAAAGAATAATCATTCAAGCATCAACCACCATCTAGGCTCTTAACAATTACACATACAAAGTAGAAATTGAAATACATTTTACAAATACAATACAAACCATATAGATTCTAGCAATTACAAACCTACAAACTTTAGAGACCATTTAATAGGGAAGTACATCATTAAATTATGGAATGAAAAAGGTCATGTTGACAATTGGTGGATAACATGAGTCATGGCCAAATAGGTTTGTTTACAAAAATTGGCTATTTTTATAAGTACTACAATGATAATTAAGCTGAAATCTAGTAAAATGAAAACAATCTATTTATCCTACTCCTATCTACTTCCACCACCACGATTCCCTCATAGGGGTACGCGCGGGGGTAGTGAAGATGAAGCAACAGAGTGTGAAGGTCCTTCTAATGACCAGTCTTGGTGGAGTGCTAGTCAAGGGGGTCGTCCATGGGACCTCGAACTGGGTGGTGGCATCTTAGCATGATCATCCTCATCCAAAGAGCATTCTCCAACTCCTCCAAAGCCAATGCTCCATCCTCTAAATTGTCCTCCTCTGGATTGTGGTCCCACATCTTATTTGCTTTATCTATTGTTGGATCCTTGCCTTAATGTCAACAATGCAGCAAGTTGTAATGCACATAGACCAAGTTCTACAGCTCATTTGTACATTCAACCTGTTCCTTGACATTGTGGATGAAGCTGTATGTGCTCCAACACCTCTTTACTGAAGAAGTGTTCACCACCTATGAAAGAACCAGCATTGCCATAGAACATAGCTATGGTGTATTACCCCCATGCATGTCTCACCACTTTAGAGAACATAGAGATCGAGGGAATTTGCCTTCTCTATGTGCAGCGTTGCTCCCGAAGGTACCAGTGCCACTGATGTACATGTTCAACTGTTGCCGAATGCTATCATATTCCTCAACATCTGGGTACATTTTCTAATGCTTGCATATAGCCAGTTGAACCTCTGGATCTTGGTGTGGTTTTCTTTTTGCCCCACCCCAGTGTTGGGGTTGAAAGCCATGATGTATGATAGTATTTTGGTGTAAGCACATATGCTAAGGCATGTAGTGGAATATTTAGCTTCTCTCACCGTTTTTCCACCTCTGTACCGATAAAATCATACAAATTATGATCTTTAAGCTCAACAATGTCCTTAATTTGTCCTAGCATATTATCCATTTTGCTCATACACCTCCCCAATAATCGGTCGATCAGAATCTGCAAACCGAATCATGTTATAAATTGGTTTGGTGAAGTGTAAAACAAACTTGACCTGTGTCCAAAATGGCTATCAAGGACAATGCGCTTTGCTGCATCCATGCCATCACTATCAGTGCTAATTTCATCCCAATCATCACTCATCACCATAGCACCCAAGTCTTGTCTTACCCTCAATAAGCGTTTGAAGGTGAGGAAATAGCTTCAAATCTAGTCTTTGCAAAACTTAAGTAATTGCAATTTAGAGTAAGTGCCATAAAATGTCACATTAACCCTTGAATGTCCGTTGATAAATTTAATGAGGTTCTTCCCTGGCTTGTACAAGTCATTAATCCATGTGCACATTCTTTATGCTGATGATATCATGCATTAAAAGATTCAATGTGTGCACCAAACAATCGGACCAAAATATGTGAGGATATTTCAGCTCAATGATTTTTCCTGCTCCTTTACAATTTGTTGCATTATCGGTGATTACTTGAATCGCATTAGTAGGACCAACCTCATCAATAGTTTTGAGTAAGATGTCTGCTATGTTCTAAGAAAATGCCATGGCCCGATGAGTCATGAGCTCCAAGAAACGTTGCACCAGTAGACGAAACACCAAAGGATATTTATCAAATGTTGGTTTCTAACATTTTGTCCAACCATCGGTCTAATGGAGACCCCAACATCCGCCCACCCATCTGTAAACCGTGTAAAGAGCTCTTTTGACTTTGATTTTTTCTTTGTCAAGTAACATAGTTCTAGCCTTTTCATATCCGGGGCTCTTGTATCCAATGGGGGCTTTGTTGATGGATTTAACCATGGAATGCCAATAAAGGGAGCAGAAAAGAACATTAGATAGCACACTACATGCATAAAGAAACCTTGCCGCGTTTGCATCCACTTCCTCCCTACCAGAAATATCAAAGAAATCTTCTATATGGTTCTCTTACTTCCACTTCCCTTACCCTTTGGTGAGGACCTTCCACCAATGAAAGAAGATGAAAGGAAGATGCATTAGGTTGAACCTTTTGTTTTTTAGTATTCATTCTTTGTGCAACCTCCTCTATCTTGATGCAGTTTTTCTTTATTCTGTGTTATCTTAGGGCAAATTGATATACCAATGGACCCCCTGTTATTGTCATTGCTTAATACCCCACAAAGATGCCTCTCACACGGGTGTATGAACTGCTATAAGGTTTTCCTGGGCGACAACCATGTGGGCATAAAAACTGAGTGGTTCCACCACCTCTACCCTCCTCAAGTTTTGTGACATACCTCACAAGGGGGTTAATGAAGCTTTACCACTATCAACTTCATTATCATCCCCTTCACCCACCCTCCTCTCCTTCATTCATTGAGTGGTCCGGGTCACTATGAGAATGAACACTATCATCTTCTTCATTCACACGCCTATTCTTAAAGTTCAACACCATGAGAACCAAAATTGCAAGGAGAAAACCACAAGAAAATCATTTTCTTCAAGTTTTAGATGAACAACCTCCTCATTCTATTGCAGGTTTTTTCATCTAAAACTTGAAGAAAAGAATACAATAATAAACAAGACATTTGTGAACAATATTCAAAAATTTCAACAAGAATACACAGTGGGCATACCTATTTTGATGAATCAATATTCAAAATTTCAACAAGAATACACATTGGGCATACCTATTTTGATGAATCTCCAATGATTTGCAAGATGGAACCCTTTGTTGTCTCCTCCAAGCTCTCACAAATCCTCTTCAAGCTCTCCAACTTTGCTCCAACTTTGTCCAACACCAACACCAAGGCAACACTAAAAGCTCCTTCCCTCTCCACTCCAACTCAAAGATGAAACAATGAGGAAGAAGAGGGAGAGATTGTTCTTTATCTCCCCTCTCTAACCCTAAAAGTCCCCTAGGGCCCACGCACAAAGCCAAAAAATTAAAAAAAAAATTAAAAAAAACACAAAAAAATTCACTTTTTTCTTTCATAAATCGGGGAGCGTCCGCGTGGTTCTGGGAATGCTCCGGGAGCGCGGTTCCGGGGGGTCGAGAGTGCGTCCTACAGGTGCGGGAGCGTGGGGGGAAGCGGTCTGGGAGCGCGCGGGAGCGGGAAGCTTCGAGCTAGGGCAGGGAACGTGCAATGAGGGTCGGGAGCGCGGTTCGGGAGGGCCGGAGCGCAGTTCCGGGACGCTCCCGCTCGGAGCGCGGATCGGGGTCGGGACCGGGGGGGGACGCTTCGGCATCCCTAGTTCTACACCAGCCACAGGCACAGGAAGGAAGAGGGGCGAACCATTGGGGGTTTCCAGCAAGGGGGGCACACCACTCATTGAAGGAAGGTTCGATCCAGCAGAGGAGAAGAGATTTTAGGAATTCCAGGTATTGGGTTTTCCTTGCAGGTGTCTTAGCACCATTCTTGGTTGTGTCCGGAGGCATTTTAGTGGAGGGTTTATTTGTATTGAGATACCTATATTCTCAATACAAATAAACCCTCCACTAAGGGTTGATTCCTGGATACCTAGATTCTCGGGAGAAGTACAGTCTTATGGAAACTCACATTGGACCAAGTTTTATGAAGGACATGAATTCCACCGATCAGGAGAAGAACACCCTCGCACCTTCATGAGACTCTTTGCAAGCTCACTCACTGGGAGTGCCAGGGTCTAGATTAATGGCTTCCCTAATGGGAGCATCAAAACTCTTGAAGATTTAGAACGATCTTTCAAGAACAGATGGTGTAAAAAGTAAAGTATGGCTTCCTTTTTCTCTCAATACCTCGAAGTTTGCAAAGGAACCAATGAAAACATTAGGGATTTCAATGATAGGTTCAATATTCTCATTAGCAAACTTCAACCCAACTTTCACCCAAAGAGTGCTATTCTCCAACATTACCTAAAATCCTTAGAGGGAACCTTGCAGTTCACCCTCAAAGATCGATTACCCGCAAGCCTGGAAGAAGCACAAGAGGTTGGTTGCCAGATTGAGGAAAACCTTAGGTTCATCAATTCCATCCATCAGATTAACCTCTTGAACGATAATGACATCTGGAAACCAAATGATGAGAGCATGCTAGAATTGGAGCATGACCTTCCAGAGATCCTCGATGTAGAATATAGTGCTTACCCTAGAAAATGGAGCACAGGTTTCACAAACATGAAAGATGCTTCCTTATTCTCTCAACAAAATGAGCCTCCTGAGGATGTGGAACCCACTCAAAACATATTTAGAAATCCTGAGGTTGAGGATGTTGAATACTCCTTGCCACAAATTTATGAGGATGACAACTTTGAAGAAGAATCCCCTTTTGTCTACCAAGTAGGGAGCATGGGAACGAAATATGGGGAACCTGTGCCCTTTTACGTTACCCTCCAAGTCAATGATTCCCTCCTCCATAATTGTGTATTTGGTCTGGATACTCCTAGTAATATTATAACCGAAAGGGTCATGCACCAACTAGGTCTAAGCATATCATAGCCAAATACACAAGGAGGCTTTACACAAGGCATTATTAAGGACCTGAGTGTTGCTTTCCATGCTTGCCCTGATGTTCCTTTTACTATTGATGTGTTAGTAATAGACTCTTTAAGAAATTAAGGGATCATACTCCGTAAAGACCTAATATAAAAATTGACCAGAAGTTTCCAAAACCAAGGGTCCGAAGCTATCATACCTCACCCTGAAGGAGGATTATTTACCCTTCACAAAGAACCCATCACAGGATGCCTTATTGAGATCCCTGATGAACCTGATGATCAGATCCTTTGTGTTAACAGTGGGATTAAGAATTGGTTCATCCAAGGGGCAAGTTCAGAAGATAAACCTACCAAGACACTTGAAGGAATGTGGACTTTAGAATTTGATGGAGCTCATTCGAGTTCTGGCTTAGGGGTAGGTATTGTCTTGACGGCCACATCCAAGGAGGCCTTCTATTATTCCTATAGACTTGAATATCATTGTACAAACAAAGTTTCTGAATACGAAGCTTTGATCCTAGGTCTCAACTTGACAATCAACAAAGGTGTCACACACCTAAGAGTTATCGGGGAATCAAACTTGATAGTATCACAAGTGTTGCTAGAATTTGCTACCAAGAATAAGAGATTAAAAAGGTATCGTGACTTTGCAATATCCATTGCAAAATCTTTTGAAATGGTGACAATCAAAGCAGTTCCCCGAGAAGAAAACTATGTGGCAGATGCCTTGGTTGTTTTTGCTTCCACCTTACAACCCTGTGATGGTCCACTCCAAAACCTATGCAAAATGGAAGTCATGTTTACACCATCGATCCCTAATAACCTGAAACATTGGCAAGTTTTTGAAGATGATGACCAAATCATTAGATTCATGGAAAATAGTAGAGAATTCATCGATTCGCAAGTAAACTTCCTGGTTGATTCCATGAACCTAGATGTGGTTAACCAGCGAAATAACACTTTGCCAAAACAATGTGTCCCTTTAGAACACCTCTTTGACAGACACGATGTTTTCAAAGGAAAGAAACCCAACAAACAAACAGATGAAGCCCTAGAGTTCAACATCGACACAGAGATAGATCCAAGAATGGTCAAAATAGGGGAAGGAACTACTGAAAAGGAAAGGATAGAGATACTAGACCTCATAAGAGAATTCAAAGATACCTTTGCTTGGAATTATGATGAACTAAAGGCTTATAGGGGTGATGTTACATGTTATACCTTTGACAGAAGGAGCCAAACCTTTCCGACAAGAGTTAAGACATATCAACCCAAAATTGGCAAACCAAATACAAAGGGAACTCCAAAAGATGGTCGATGTTGGTATCATAGCTCCCATTAGATATTCATCATGAATGCCAAATTTAGTAGTTGTCCGAAAGAAAAGTGGTGATATCCTCTTGTGCGTAGATTTCCAAAACCTGAACCAACTATCCTTGAAAGACAACTACCCCTTCCCAAATATGGAACATTTGTTACAGAGGGTTACCAGGGCAGGGATGATGTCCATGTTGGATGGATTTTCCAGATACAACCAAGTCTTACTCAAAAGAGAAGACCAACTTAAAACGACATTTACCACACCATGGGGAACATTTATGTACTTGAGAATGCCTTTTGTCCTTATGAATGTCGGTGGTAACTTTCAAAGAGCAATGGACTTTGCCTTTAGGGATCTCATTCAGAAAATTATAGAAATTTACCAAGATGATCTCACGGTCGTATCAAAGGAGAGGAAAGACCATGTATCACACCTTAGAATTATTTTTGAGAGATGTAGAAAGTATGGTATCTCCTTGAACCCTAAGAAATTTGTCTTCGGGATAGATAAAGGGAATTTTTTTGGACACATAGCCTCGGAAGGGGGAATTTATATAGACCCTGAAAGGGTCCAATCTATCAAAGATGTACGTCCCCCAACTAACAAGAAATCCCTACAATCCTTTTTCAGAAAAATAAATTTCATTCCAAGATTTGTCCCAAACTTTGCCGAAACAATAAAACCCACGAGTGCGTTACTGAAGAAGGATATGATTTTCAGGTGGGATGATAAGGCCATTAAATCCTTTGAAGACATAAAATATGCTATCTCCCAAGCCCCGGTCTTGATTAGTCCTGACTATTCACGGGATTTCATAATATTCTCTTTTGCCTCCCAAGACACCATTGCAGGTGTCGTGTTGCAGAAGGACATTGACAACCATGAACACCCCATCGCCTTCATGAGCAAAGTCCTTAGAGATTCAGAGCTGAACTATTCGATTACTGAGAAACAAGCTTACGCCTTAGTGAAATCCCTTAAGCACTTTAGAAACTACGTGGGTTATAATAAGATCAAAGCTTATGTCCCTTACCCGACAGTAAAGGATGTCTTGTCACAACAAGATTGTATGGGTACTAGGGGCAAGTGGGTCTCCAAGATCCAAGAGTATGACTTAGAGATAAAACCCACCAAGATTATAAAGGGACAAGGCTTGGCCCAGATGCTGACTGAAAGCAACCAAGAGGCCATACAAATGGAAGAAAGCAAACAAATAAACGTGGTAGCCAGTGAGTTAGAACATGATGAATGGTATTCTGATATAATATACTACCTTAAGAATTTATCATGCCCAGACCACCTAGTAGACTACAAAAGAAGGGCTTTGAGACTTCAAGCTATGAAATACTATTTGACTGAGAATGACCTTGGTTGGAAAGACGACGATGGAGTTCTCCTTAGATGTGTGAACCAAGAAGAAGTTGATAAACTGTTGAAGGAATTACACTCTGGACATTGTGGTGGACATTTCGCGGCCCTTACCACTGCACAGAAGATCCTAAGAGTTGGATATTATTGGCCAAGACTATTTGTTGATACTCATCAATATGTCCGATCATGTCAGCCTTGCCCATACTTTACTGGTAAACCAAAACTCCCGGCACAACCCTTGAAACCTGTTGATGAATGCAGCTATGGGAGACATCCTCCAGCTTACAAACCTGTGAGATGTGAAACATAGCAGCTATGTG
>SNQJ01S0094701.1:24941-37546 GCA_010110895.2 Picea sitchensis | reverse complement strand
GTTCCATTTAGCTGTGGGTGAAAAAGTTTCTTCATAATCAATTCCTTCCTGTTGAGCAAAACCTTTTGCAACAAGTCTTGCTTTGTACTTGTCAATTTTACCATTGGGCTTGTACTTTACTCAATAAACCCATTTACAACCGATAGGCTTAACATCTTGTGGGCAATCAACTAAGTTCCAAGTCCCATTTGCAAGTACTAAATCATATTCATTAATCATTGCTTCCTACCATTCTTTATGTTCGACTGCTTCAACAAAAGAAGTAGGTTCAATGGAAGCATGAGAAAAATTAGCTTATGCTCTTGAAGATCCCCTAGTTCCTGTTTTGTTCATTTCATATGAATGAACATCTTTGAGAAGTTGTTCAGCCCACTTTGGCTTCTTAGGTTAAGGGGATTGGGGATTTGAATCACCATTATTGTTGAAAAGAGGATTTTCAAAAATTGAGTCTCTTCTTTCATCTGAAATATCTGAGGTTGGAGAAGATACTTTTGAAGATTCAGTATCAGAAGAATATTTTGTCGATTCATTATTAGATGAATCAAGAGAAATTTTTGATAAAGATATGTCTTCTGGAGTAACCAAGTCTTTTTCAAACCAAAATGCTTGCTTTGATTTGTTGAATTTACCTTTACCCTTAGTGTTTTTCTTGTCTAAACGACTAAGGAGATGGTTAATCTCATCTAAATTGTTACTTTCAGTTTCATAAAAAATTACATCTCTACTAACAATGAATTTTCCATTTGAAAGCAATCTATACCCTTTCTTTTCATCAGAGTATCCAATGAAGGTACACTTCATACTCCAGTTTTCTAATTTAGTCCTCTTTTCCTTAGGAACTAAAGCATAACATGTTGAGCCAAAAACCCTAAGATGATTTACCTTGGGTTTAAAACCGTACCAAGCTTCATAAGGTGTTTGTCCATCTAAAGCTGATGTAGGTGATCGATTTCTAAGATAAACTGCAGTATGGACTGCTTCAACCCAATATTTTGTGCTCAACCCTTTGAACTGCATCATAGATCTTTCCATACCCATGAGAGTTCTGTTCATCCTTTCAGTAACTCCATTTTTCTGTGGAGTATAGGAATTTGTCAGTTGCCTCTTAATTCTATTGTTTCGACAATAATCATTGAATTCAGTTGAAGTGAATTTACTTCCGTTATCAGTTCTCAAAGAAGCAACCTTTTCTCTAGTTTCATTTTCAACCATGTGTTGAAAATTTACAAACTTTTCAAAAGCTTCAGACTTTGCCTTTAAAAAATATACCCATGTCATTCTAGTGTGGTCATCAATGAACGATATAAAGTATCGACATCCACCAAAAGAAGATTCCATTGGACCACATATATCACTATGAATCAACTCCAAATACTTTGTTGCTCGCCATGAGCTGGTTGGAAAAGATTCTCGCTTTTGCTTGCCTAAAATACAAGCTTCACACTTGGAATTCTCTTTCTTGAAAGTCGGTAAACCCTTCACCAAATCTTGGGACTTAAGTTTCAAGAGACTTTCAAAGTTTAAGTGACCAAATCGAAAATGCCATAATCTAAATGAAGACATTTCAGAATTCACTGTTGCTGCAACTTCTTCCTTTCTTTGGATGACTTTCCCATTCATTCTTAGTAACTTCCCATATTCATATCCAGTCATTATTGTTTTCAAGTTATCCTTCATTGACATAATCTTCACCAAACCATCTTGCATGACAATTTGATGTCCAGCTTGTCTGATTGTGACTAAGGATAACAATTTTTTCTTAAAAGATGGTACATACCAAACATTTGAAATCCATTTTTCACCAATTCCAGGAAGAAAAAAATTCACTGAACCTTTTCCTTGAGGTATATGAGTTGTATCATCAGCAAAATAAATGGGATTTAATTGAACATCTTTATAATTCCAAAAATAGTCACCGTGATAAGTCATATGCTGAGTAGCCCATGTGTCCAATATCCAATCATTTTCAAATTAATCTACATGATGAACTACTGAAAAAACATATTCATATTCATCATCCTAATAATCTTGATCTTCTGCATATTGCATTGATTGTTGAGAGTTTTCATTTGACGTCTGCTTAAACTTTGGCAATTGATCATTGTTGGTAAGACAATTTGATGCACAATGGCCCATCTTTAAGAATCTTTTACATCTTACTTGACTGAAATTTCTGCCTCTTCCTGACTGCGCATTACTTTGAAAATTTTGTTGATGAAAATTGTTATGACCTCTACCTTGACCACGACCTCTGCCACGACCTCGATTAGAAGACTGATTCTGAACATTTTGAGAATTTGATTTTCCCCTTCCTTTAGAGATTTCATCTTTAGTGTAAAGAATATCTTCTCTTGATTGTTTTTGTTTTCCAAAGGTTTTACTATGTTGAGCCAACAATTCACTAAGCGAATCAAAAGTTATATTAGATAACTTATCAGTTATTTGCAAAGTCTCAAGAAAATGCTTATAAGATGGAGGCAAGCCATTTATTACAATGGAGACTAGAAAACTATCTTCAAGTTTAGAAAAACCACCTTTGATGATTTCCAGATGAATGTTCTTCATCCTTGAAATGTATTCTAGTACATCGCCATTGTTTGCTAATCTTTGTTTAAGCAATTTCATTTGTAGATCAACTCTTTGAGATGCAATAGGATTATCAAACAACTTCTTTAATAGATTCCAAGCAGACCATGCATCTTTGGAATTCTCAATATGAACAAACATTTGTTCAGTTATAGAAGAACATAGCAAAGCAAGTGCTTTTTCATCTTTCAAATTCCATTTGGCTAAAGAAGTAGCGTCGGTGGGCTTAGCTGGAGCAGTATCACCATCACATATATCACGCCATAATTCATTATAGATCAAAGTGTTATGCATGTTCCTACTCCAAGTTTTGTAATTCTTGGGTCCATCTAACTTATCTGATTCAATGAATAGGTTGATTAATTTTCACATGATGATAGATTGCCTTATTGAAGGATTGCAAGTTAGTGATCACACCACCACATTGAATAGTCGTCAAAATACTAAAAGAGAGACACAAGGCACTAGAAAGAAAGAGTGCACAGTCCACGCAAAAAAAAACACTTTTAAGGGCTTGGCCTTGACCCTTTAAAAGTCTCATTGAAAATAAGTTTGAGAGAGTATTTCACTAGACTCTTCTGAACCTATGAGCTTCAAGATTACAATAATTTTTTTTCGAAATTTGTCTTTTTTCCAAGACTTATAGCCTTTTACAAATAGAATTTTACAAATAGAAGATACACCCCTCTTTAAAAGTGGTAAAGTCTTCACTAACATTAAATAAAATTTCTCAAAAGCTGACCACTCAAATCATTGTTATTGTAAAATCCACTCATCACTCCAAAAGGTTTTCCTAAAGAATATATTATTAAAATTTTCTTTATAACATATATAGATACTTTGACTTGTACTTGCCAACAACACCAAAATGGAGGGTACACATTTGTCGAATTCACTGGAATCTTCTTGTAATTAAAACAATCTGATCGAATTCGTTGGAGGACACAATTTTTGCTGAAGGGTGCTTGGTTTGATCAAATTCATTGGAGGACGCAATTTTTGCTGAAGGGCGCTTGGTCTGATCGAATTCGCTGGAGGGCGCTTGCTTTCTTCGCTAGATACCAGTGAAGCTTTTAACAGTAGATCCTGAAAATTCCATGGCCCAGTAAGTTGCCCCAGAAACAGTTATTTCACTAATAATCTGCAGAATAAGATTCTTTTCAAGGAGGAAATGTGGCATTTCCCCATCCATTGTGAACCTCAGTGTCGCTGACACCTTTACTAACATTTTTCCAGTTTCCACTATAAATCCTGCATCAATGTTTCCTATTCCACTAGCAAACTGTCCAAACACACCAGCATTGTGAGTTTGTACCAAACAGAACCTCGCCTAGTCTACAATGAACTTCTTGGGCAAGACCAATATGAAAAACTCCTTTATAATCTGGATTTACCCTAAAATCACTGCGATCCGTGATGTCATGCAAAGTCCCTAATTATATCCACATTCCGATTTGCATGCTCATCGCTGGTAAAGATATAATGGTCTGGTATTATCACAATATACCAGTGACTGCAAATATGGGATAGGCCTCGGGCCTAAGCCATTGTTTGAAAATGGAAGCGGAAGCCATGGTAGGTATGCAATAGGGAAATGGCCGATCTACAGCAGGAAACTGGCCGATCCGCAGCAGACAACCCTTGAGCTTCAAGAAAAAAACAATACACCCACAAATCCAAGTGCTATGATAATCTTGATCTTTTGTGGAGGGTGCGATTCAGTAAGATAGGTGGAGGGCGCTTGCTACCAGATCTATGGAGGGCGCTATTCAAAGGGCGCGATCTGATACCAAAACCATGGAGGATGCTTGCTAGAGAGCTCTTGATTGAGGGCACGATCTCTTCGCAAAATACCAGATCCATGGAGGATGCTAGCTCGAGGGATCTTGATTAAGGGTGCAAAAATCAGTCAGAGAAGAATGCGCTTCTAAAATAGTTATGGTGTCAAGGAAAATTAGCTCCCTTGTATGCTAGAGACTGATCCGATTATTGCCTCGAAAGTGGCAAGCTTGCAACAATTTTAAGCTGCCAGATTGTGGAAGACTCGAACATGGCTGGAACGCTGCAATTGAGGGAGAACTTGGATGTAACGGTGCAACCTTGGCTCTCTACGTGGATGTGCCAGAAGGGACAATGGATTTATCCTCAAATCTGTGAATGCATTAGATCTACATTCGCTTCTAGTTATGAATTTTCTTCATGTGTAAGGAAGAAAGAAGAAAAGTTTTTCCTCAGATCAACTCTACCATGTTGATATTAACCTTGTTGATTGGAATTTCTGAAAAACTTAATTTTTTTTTTTTTTTTATAGAATCTACAATATGATCCAGATTTAATTGCCAGATTTAACTGATCTGTAACAATGTTAACAAATGAGCCCCTTTTAATAAAGAGGCAATGGATCTACAATTTATGAATTGGCAGATTTATAAAATTTTACAATTCTTAAAAAAAAATGAAGATTCAATCAATTATTGAATAACAATTGATTGTTGTAATAACATTTTCCTTATTTAAAAAACAACAACAGTTTACCTCAATATCATTGTTATTGAATTTGAAGAGATACAAGCTGATGTTGTGGAGACTTCCTTGCTTCCTCAATCCATCACCGATCCTTCCATCACCATTTCACCATGGCTCTAATATCATGTTGACAAAGTGTCCTCAAACATGTAATTTTATTAATAAGGAAAAAGTGATTACAATCTGAAATTCATAATCTACTCCTTAACCTCATTTGAATGAGGAGCTAGTTTATATTGCTTAACTCTAAACTAAAAACTAGGAGAACAACCAATCACATAATCACATGATTATGATAAGTGTCATTTACATAGAAGCTAGGTGTCCTTATCCTAACAAACTAGAATAAATTAATTTCTAAAAAAATTTATACTAGAAAATACTTAGACTATAGAACTTTAGGATTATGAAGCTAACATCTGAGGCCCAAGCTCTCACACAGATTTGCGTAGCTGATCCTCTCTGAAGAATTCGTAGATGTACTGAGAAGAAGTGAGATCATTTCATATTACTTGGGAGTGACGTAGAAATTTCTGAGCTCTTCAATGCTCTATCCAAAGGAGTCACCGTGAGCCGAAATGCTTGCAAGAATGCATATTGTCTCGTTCTCTTGAGCAAATGTCATCAAAAAAATATTGATTTGTTTCAACTAGCATGAAATTGTTTGGTAAAAAAACATTTTAAAATGTTTTATTCCTATTAAAGTTAAGACACAAAGCTATAAAATCAAAACAAACACACATATATTATATTAAAAAAATTATTATTTTTTAATTTATTTTTATTCTTATAAATAAAAAGAATCCTAATTTAACTTAAAGCGTTTGGTGTTTGGTCTTTTTTTTTATTGTATTATTCTTAAATTTTAAGGGGAAATAAAATAAAATATTCAAATTCATATAAAATTAAAGAAAATAAATTTATGAGCAAATGGAGATAAATTATCTGTAAATTAAGAATGAAATTGATTAGGCATGTTTGTAAAACATTAATTTATTCATTCCTAAAAAAAATAAATATATCCTACACTTTCCGATCCTCGCAATCGCACGAAGCACGAAGGAGAGCATACTTATTCTAAGTGAAAGCAAAAACTGAAAATAAAGTATGTTTTTTTATTCATTTACCCTACCTACTCTACGCTAATTAAAAATTAGAGATTAATTATGTGTAGCCAAACTTGCAATGTAACCATAAGCGCAACAATAATAAGAATATGTTCACTGTGAATTTTGCAAATGACAATCGAAAATATACATAACCGTGCAAAATTAACTGTTGAAAGTGTAGTTTAACAAAATAAAAAGAAAAACTAAATGAAGCTAACCTCGTACTCGCTTGAAGCCATCGTTCGATAAGGATTTTGTAGGCGCAATTTGTGTTGCTCAAATCATGCTACAACTCCACATTGTCCCCCTCGACCTCCTGCTCATCTAATTGTTCTTCATTGAATATGCAGACTTCTTCGTATGTTGATTCATCGTTTGTTGCTGGAGGAGTAATTAAGCCCTTGTCTGTTGTCAAGATCTCCTCTTTGTGAGAAGAGGATATCCCGACCTTTGCAAGGATCTAAGTGAGCTTTTCCAAGCTTATACTCATAGTTAAACCATATTGAAAAAGAAGATTCTTACAGCACCCCAAAAATGATTTATCATCAAAGATTTGAATTTTAAAACTAAGAAATTAAAACTATTTGTAAAAATAGAACACTCCAAACTTGAACTCCTTGCGTTATTGGGACCTTGCTGTCACTAGGTTATCAGTTCGCAAAAGTTAGCTCATAAAGCATAAATGAAAACACACTTTTGCATAAAATAAGGAGAAACGCACTTTTGCATAAAAGGGAGAGGACAACCTAACTTTGGAGCAACCTCACTAAAGTGGATGTGTGGGCTCTTCCCTCATGTATTACTATCTTCTCTCCGCCCTTAGTTCATCCATAAAACCAATCCAAAATTATTAAAGAAATCTAATTCAAATGCTACCTATTACCGTTTACAACTGCTTGACAATGACGCCAAAATGTTGGTGCAATTATATGCATAATATATTACCAAACATAAATTATCGACTGAGATTCATAATCAGTAGAGTTGATGCACTATATTAACACTTAACACTTTGCGCATTCACAACAATTAACACTTTGCACATTCACAACATTCCATTATAGGTGCATGTAGGGTGAGATATGGAGGTCTTGATTTTGCATGTGTTAGCAAGTTGTAACCTAATCAATTATGGAAAAGAAAGCTAAGTGTAGTGGGATGCACCATTAAATATTGTGTATGGTGAAAGATGGAGATCCAACTATTCCTGCATTTCAACACTTTGCAACAAATTCGAATAGTGAAATCAAAACAAAATAACATGAAATCAAAATAAGAGGTACATGAAATGAAAATCTACACTAATAATTTACAATGAGCTTACCAAGCTGGATCTATGGCACTTTCCAATGCCAACATGGAATCTTTTAGATCATCAGATGCTAACTTCTAAGAGACACAAGATCACTGAATTCAAACTTGCATTAATCTTCAACAAGTAGGTTTACAAAAAGAGTCTTTTCATGAATCCAATCTACATCATAAAAATTCTCTTTTCTTCATGAAGAGAGGGCACTCTCTTTTATACATGAGAGCTTTGAAAAGAAGATAAACATCCCATAATTACAGATCCACTTTTCTCTCAACCAATTTCCCATTATTACAAAATATAATCCCTTCAAATCCTCACACATATCTCTCATATACCTTGGAGATGATATGACAAACAAATCTTCATGATCTTCTCCTTGGAATAGGCTTGAATTATCTCCTCAAATCTTGAAATGGTGGAGGAATTATTCGAGAAGTTTTTTTGTATTCATCCTTCACATATTCCTACACATTACAAAGCTCACACATTTTTGAGATATATATGAAAACATGTCAATTTTCTAATATTTAATCACAAATTCCCTTTTAATACTAAAATGAACAAAGTGGAAAATAATAAAGTGAAACCCAAATATATTTATGAAAATTATATCATGAAAGGTTAATGGGGTGATGAAATGTGAAGAATGATGAAGGGAAAGGTGGATGAAAATACAACATTTCTGAGTCCCACCACTTAGTTTTTAAAACTCATTAAATATTCTTCCCTCATCACTCTCGTCAGTCAATCAGACTCATGGATTTTCCCCTCTCTCACCTCCCTCATTCCCCAACCCGACTCCACTCCCACCAACCCCCGCCCATGTCACTCTCCCTAACCCCACTACCCGCGAATCACCCTCCCTCTAAATACCCACTACTACCCCATCCTTAACTCTCTCATTCATTTCCTCACTTATACTTTATCATAAGTCTCATATATTGTATCCTCAACCAATAAGATTTTCCCACATGACACTTAATTATAGGTGTATTCCCAACCAACAAGATTCTTACACATGGAAATATGTGAATGGTGCCACATGACAACATATTAGTGGTGACACATGACACATATTATTGGTTACATTTGGTATCCAATGAAATAATGACACATGGAAGCCTTCCATTGGGAAACGTTGCATGTTAATATCAAAGACACATGGAAACAATTAAGTGGTTGATTCATCATGCTGACTGGGCATATGTGGAGGTTGACTTGGCATTTAAAATTATATTTTATTAATCAATTTCCAAGGAAGGTCGAGCTCTTAAGCTCCATAATCTTCTTCTCTTTTCAAGTTTCTTACTAAGTGTTCATTACACTTAGAATTATATATAATAAACACTCCCATATTCCCATGCATGTGGGACATCATTTTTACCACAAAAAGTTTAATTTTCATAAAGGGATCACAGAATTCAATCCAAGGGCCAAGATTTCCCCACAAACTTAATCTATGGTTGCTGAGTCATGATCTTGCAGAGGCCATAACTTGAGATCTAGGTGATGAAATAATGCAAATTTATACCGTTGGAAATTTATTTTGATGAAGAATATGTTGGTATAGGTTTCAAGGATTGAAAATGGCTACATTATTCCTAGAAATTCAAATAACAGTCAACTTGTTTTCCGATGAGCCTACTTGACAACTTAACTTCACGAGGTCATATCTTGAGATCCGTGAGTCAGATTTGGACAAAATTTTTATCATTGGAAATACAAGATGATGAATATCACATATGAAGTGATTTAAATGGTTGAAAAGTTGATTATCACTTCCATAAATTAAAACACCATCCCCCCTTTAAAAGGGAAATTAATTAAATTTTTGAAAATACAAGTTTATATGAATTTTTTTATTAAAAATGGAAAGAGACCCATTTTAAATATGCATATGTTATTAATGTGAACTCATTTAAAACACTTAAATGTGGCATTAATTAAAGTGAAATTTTCAAGAAAATAATTGTACGAGAAATTCAAGAAGGAAAAATCCCTAACTATTCAAGTAGTTAGAAGATCTAATTTTAAAAAGAGAAGAAGGTCAACTTCATCAAGGGTCGAATTAATAGAGGGACATGTACAAAAGATCAGAAGAATAAGATACATACATCATATGCAGTGAAGCTTCTGATCAATGAAGAGAAATCTCCATCTTCTTCACTCTTTTTCTTATTCTACACCATTTCTCATAGCTTTATGCTTGAATCTCTGAATTGGACACAAGGTTGAGTTATTGAGTGTTTTTCTTGTATTCTTCAAAATAATTTTATTATATGATCATGGAGTATTTACAACCATATATATGATTATCATAGATTTTTTAATGAAAAACATTTTTCATGAATATAACTCCATAAATAATTACTTTGGGGTTGATTTCGATTGTATCTTGTAAATATGAGTTTTAAGTATAAGGTATTTGAAATTGACCTATCAAATTCTCTTTTTGATCCTAATAGTAATACTCTTTTAAAATTCTTTGAGATGATCAAAATTATTCTCTTCTATTTCTCGTGAAGAAGATATGGATATATTTGTATGTGATTAAGAAGGTTGTATATTTGATGTTGATCACAAATATATTCTGATATTGAAGCCCATATTCAATCTTTTATATTATTAAAAGAATTGTTGTTGCACATAAAGATCAAATTAGGTTATCGAAGAACCATTTTATGTATAAATCCAAGCAATAAGAATATAGGGTTTGCTATTTATTCCAATATATCATAGATATATTCTTCATCCAAAGAGGAGTACCACCTATGTAAAAACAGAGGGGGATTCATATCCTCATGAGGTTTCCCTTTCATTCTTAACAGATTCAAATGTTAACACCTTCTTGGGTCAGTGCACCCGAAAATACCAAAAGATGAGGGGAAGAAAAGGAATAAGTATGAAAAGTGATAAGTATGATTGGGCATGGTATGATGATGCATCAAGGAGACCTCCCAGTAGCAACCCTTTCCCTGAGAGTGACCACTTACTAGGACACAATGTCAACCACAAAGGTGAAACAAGGGAAGGAGCATAATTTCCAAGAAAACATTTTCAAAATCAAGGAAAGACTTTTTGCATCATAGTCAAATGCTTCATTTATTAAAATGACATTTACCATAATGATGGACTTGTTACCTCATGGAGCAATACATGTTTTCCTCTATGATCCAAGATGGTGTGGTGAATGATGCATCCATCGATCTCATGGTGATGAGTGGTGTGATGTGGGGCTCTATTGGCTTCTCTGTCTTTCAGTACTCCATGTATGCAACTTGAGGGCCTCATGACATCATATCCTTAGTTATCCCTAGAAAATGGGGATAATATGTGGCTCCTACTTGGGGACATGTGCTCGTTGTAGAGTGCATGAGAACCGAAACATCTCTTGGTAAGACCTGTTCCTACACACACACAAAAAAAAAACCTGTGGAATCCAGGGTGGCTTATTCACCCTTTGTTCATATAATCAAAATCTTGAAAATCAAAATTAACAACTAATATTTAGAAAATTTTCAAACGATTGATTGAGTTGATGAGCCAGAATAAGATTCAGAGCTTGCTGATCTAGCACCAATTGTAAGGGCATAGAAGGAAACAGGACCAACAACATTAGTCGAGTAGTTTAATAAATCATTCAAGTTGAGGAAATGGCCCATTGGAAAGTTGGTTGGATGGTCGGGGAAATGAGATATATCCCTCCGGTCGCTCCCTAATTTTGGGGAAGAATGACCGCAAGGGATAATCATTGGAAATGCACAAACAATAGAGGATTGTTATGAGCCATACAGGAAATAAAAGGAACAAGGGGGATCTCGATCTTCTGATTCTTATCCATGCTCGATCATATTTCCATTTTTTCAAAATTTCTAAACTAACATGTAATATGATGAAAGAAAAATATATAAATCAATGATGAAAGTAAAGAAAAATGAAAAGTGAAAATGATATGCAACTAAACTACCATGAGAAAGAAAAATGAAAATTCAAGAAAGAAAGATGACCTACCTACTTACCTGGGGCCTGGGGCCTTGGAGAAATCAGGTCTTGTGGGTGTTAGGTGAAATTGTACAACTGATGCAACCAACTGACCATATCATCAAGGTGTCTCCCCCTATGCTTAATTATGTGATACAACAAATATAAGTGAAATACATAATAATTATGAGCATAAATAAACATATAATCATGAAATGAAATGAAGTTCATGGAGATGGGTGGGAGGGAGGAAATCCTAGTGGAAAAAGAAAACACAAGTATGATCATTCCGAAAATCATGTCTGAAAGAATAGCCACAAGCCTGATCAATCCATATCTAAAGAGGGATACCAAGTATAGATGACGACTTGTCTTCATATTCACTTAAAATATCATTGCTCCCTGAAAGATGAGAGGAGAAAAGAGACCCCAAGAAATCTTGATGATTTCCTAGAGAAGAGGAAATGAGGTAAGGGGTGACCTCGGGTCTAGAGAAAAACTCTCTTCTCACAATTAGAATACGTTGCTTCTTTATCTGCAAATCCAAACCAAAAATCCCAAGATGAGAATACTTTTTTTTGGTAATGTGAACCTTAGACTACTTTGGGTTGGCCACAACCTAGCATCCATTAAAATCTAAGCATGATGGTGGTAAAAACTATTCATGGAACAAATATGAGTCACCAAAAGGATATGCATCACAGATCTCAAGGGATGGCTAAGAGTAATCATGAGTATATTATGACAAGTCATCCGCAAAAGGATGGAATAAGTTTGTGACCTTATCATCATAAGGATTCCAAGAATCTGAATTATATGCACATGGAGACCATTTCTATGAAGATGACAACTCAACCCATTTTGCACAAGAAACACCCTCAATATTGTAAATGAGATATATATAAAAAATGAGGCAAATCACATCCCATCTATGTCTCCCAACTTGTATGAAATCATCAAGGTGTTGATTAACCATGTCTAAGAGGCCCCCCATGAAATCATCTGCATCTTTTGGACTAATCACTTATTCATCTTTATGTGCAGAAGGAAAATGGGGTTGAAGAACTTCATTTTCATCAAGCGAGAGAATG